>JAPTGZ010000019.1:4671669-4681720 GCA_029814645.1 Fowleria isostigma
AAAATATTGCTTTATGATCTGCTGATAAATATTACTATCTAACAGTTTTCATTTTTGTGGGATGCTGTCTTGTGGCCACGGGTGCAAAACTGAATGTTTTTTGCGGCCCATTAGGTAGTCTTCGCGGCCCAAGAATGGTCCCCGGCCCTATGGTTAAGAATCCCTGTTCTAGATACATGACAAGTATAAAAAAATAAATTACTATTGTAGGTATGTCATTATACACCAATTTTTTTTTTACTTCTTTTTATTTGAGTTTAAAAATTGGGCATAAACAGTACAGTCAAATGAATTTAAAAAAAAGAGCATAGGCATACAGAAAACAACACAAAAGGCAATGGCTACATGTACACATCTCCACACGTACAAATAAATAAATATATGGTCAAATTTATACCTCCACATACCCTCAAAATCAGTCCAAAAAGAAATAGGAGCCAATCAGCAGCCATTGTTTCCAAAAACTACAGTCTTTAGATGTAGTCCAGCTGTTATGAACTCCATACTGTACACATCTTTCATTCTTTGTTTCCATTGTACTCTTATGGGGGGCTGGAGCCTGAGCCAAGACACTGTTATCATTTTTTTTTCGCAATCAAAAAAAGATTTAATAGCAGAATTATTTTATTATCTTCACTTTTTTTGGGGAAGATTCCAAATATAAAAACAAATGGTTCTAGGGGCAGGTCTATATCCAAATATTTTTTAATTTCCTTTTTAATGTTTTGCCAATAGTCCAATAACATGGCACAGTCCCAGAAAATGTGGGTGTGGTCTCCCCACCCGACCACAGCACCTCCAACACATGTTTAAGGTGTTACCCATTTTGGAAATCATAAGAGGTGTCTTGAAAAAATCTCATTTTCACTTTCCATTCAAACTATACACCACATTTCATACACAGATACAGTGACTTATGTGAGTTCTTTGTACATAATCTTGAAACTTTGCTAAAATAACCCAAATATTTAATTAAACCTAAAATCGCTGGATGTCTGTCATATCTGCTCTCTGTGTTTTCTGCCTTTCCATGAGCTGTGTCCTCTTCCCTGTGTAATTTTTGTCACATAATTAATGAATTATAATTGGGATTATCTGTCTGTGTCAGTGCTTAGTGGTGTTTTATATCAGGTTCTGCTCGTCTTTGTATGAACACATAGACTTAATTTTGTGGTGACTTTCAAATGACTTTTTCTTCCATGTTTAACTTCCTCTGTATTATGCATTTTTCAGTTTAAATCAGGAGTATTCTTATGTTTTAATTGCTATTTTATTTGCTGGTTGTATAGAATTAAAAGGTGATTATATATTAAAAAAAAGAGAAAACTGATGAAAAATAAATCATTCACAGAATGTAAAAATAGGACCAATGTCCCTGTAGCTCACCGGCATGTTCTATCAAGAATCAATAATCAAGTTGAATTTGTGAGGTTTTCAGATTCTGTCTCTGTTGGAGTCTTATGGTCTTGATGCAGGAAATCAATCTCCCAATAGAAGTGGGTGATAGTTTCACTGAAAGATTACTCAAGTAATTCAGTAGAATTTTTCATAACTGTGAAGAAACTTTGTAGACATATTCCCAAGGAAACTACATAAGGCATTTTAAATGAATCTGACAAGTATTTTTCTTGAGAAGATGTTTGAAACAATTGCTAATGAAGACGACGACAAAGATAACAGACAATGAAGATGATGGACAACGAAGATGACGGATGATGACAATGACGATGATTATTAAGACAAACATAATGTGCTTGCGCTTGAAAACCTGGCCTTGGGTGCGGCCCGAATATGCACAGATATCTGCAAAATCTCAGTTCAGTACTTTTTCGGTACAGGGGTCTTGAGTTTGATACATTTGTGGTACAGTGAAAGAGACCAATGAAAGGTTGGTATGGGGAGGTGTTCCAACTACCTGTGGGACACAGGACATTTGAAAAAAATATTGTTCAGTCATTTGTGCATTAACAGGCACCCCACATGTTTTGGATTTATATATTTTTGAATGTTCACTGTTCATTTATGGCGAGCACTGTAATTTACTGAGTGTTTGTGAACGCCTCACAGTATTCCCTGAGGTGCTGTGAACGTGACCTCGTAAAGGTGAGGAGGAGCAGGTTCCCTTGATTTTGCCAACTTCAGTTAAAAAATTAAAACCTTTTTGCTTTGAAGGAGCCCTTGGACTCTTTTGTGCCACAAAGCTTCAATATATTGAAAACAGAAAGTGAAACCAAACATGCTTCGAACATTTGACCAGGCTTCTGTGCCTTCTGCTGAGAATTCACTGCTACTGAATTGAACTGTATTTGGAGGAACCCCTGCATGGCCACCCTGCTTCCCGAGTGTTTGTGGTCTTCACATAGGCTACATATATTTGTTCAATACACCTCCGCAATGTATCAAAGGCTCCGAACTGAAACAGGTGCACTGTTACACCCCATACCACAGAGTGTGTACGGCTGACTCTGACTGACTCTGTCGCGGACTGCCCCCTGTGGCCTGACTTATCACTGCATGCCAAAATTTTTGGATGGATGTAAGCACACACGGATGCGCACAGTGACACACACACACACACTGACAGATGACCAACTGATGACAGTACCCTGTGGCCTGTGTAGCTGAGGGTAAAAATGAAGTTGATGAAGATGAGGACAATGATGCCAAAGACGACTACAAAGACAAAGATGAAGTTGATGATGACACCGACAAAAAAGATGAAGGTAATGAAGGACACAGCACCTTCACAACAGCTTGTGGCCTATAGGCTGGTGAACTAAAAACAAGAGACTACAAACACTGCCATTTATCAAACTATATTGGTTTTATTGGTGAATCAATGGTGTAAAAGATGACAGTGTTTTAATGTTAACGATAGACCCTCTGAACGCCCAAAGTGGCCATATCTGATAACAATGTAAAAGTGAGTAACTGCATTTTAACTGAATTGGTTCACTGTATTCATAAGATTAGTGGATCCAATAGATTTGCATGCATATCTGATTCCTTTTAAAAACTTTTTTTTACCATGACTTGTCTTCATTGTCTTGTAATGACAATAATATCTCTGCATTTTCTATGGCAACACTGAACATTGTATTTGCTGTTTGTCCCACCACTTTAACATCTGCCCAAGGGGCAACAGTTGAAACGTAGCCATTTGGACAACACTGGCACACTTACAGTATTGTTGAGTGATTGCTTTAGTTGAATAAATAAAAAAAATAAACGACACAAATTTAACATTTAACTAAATAGGACATGATGTTGCTTCTGTAGTAGAGCACATAGCACATCATTGTAGATAAAACATGGTGGGGTGGCGAACATGATTTATTTATTTTGGTTTCTCTGTGACAGTTTTTAACCTAAAATCTTGTTTTGAGTTTGAGCAATAATTTGTTGGACTTCCACAGTGATGCTGCAATGTTGGCTTTTACTGCTGTTGTGCAATAAGATACAAACCCAGATGCTCCAGTTCTGTTCCCTCTAATAAAATTGGACTAAATCTCTGTTGTACATCTTGTCTTGCTTACCTATAATGGAGGACCAGGAGTCTCCGTTTTCCACAGGTTTGTACAACAGCCTGGTGGATACGATGGGGCCGTCTCCTCGGTGCGAATCCACTGGCATCACCAACAGCTGCTTACTTCTCCTTTCCAACAGCTTTGGAGCGCTAGTGGGCACTGGAGGCTCTGAGGGGGTACAGGAAATATACTTGATTTACTATATGCATCTTAATAAGAGACCTCTTTTGTTTTGCGTATTGTTTTGATTTTACCTTTAATTGTGAGGTTGAACTTGCGGGAGTCCTGGCCTCCATTGGTGGACACCCTACACTCCCACAGCCCTCCTTGTTCTGCGCTGAGACGTTGGATCTCAAACAGGGCTGTACTCTTATTGGAATCCATGACAGTGTGAGAGGCCTGACAATAAAATACATAATGCATTGACAAAAATGCAACTTACAATAAAACCACATCTCCATTTCCTGTGATTACTTTTGCCACTTCTTTGATTTATGTTCACACTCAGAATTTTTTTTTTTTGTTGGTGTTTCCTTTGGGAAGTTTAGGTGCAATTATTTATCAGATTTATTAAATTATCAAGGAAGCGGTACAGAAAGAATAACACAGAGACTTAATATCTCTCACATAGGCAACACATGCATAACTGCTGCCCTGTAGAGTGATATAACCTTATCTGCTCGGTCCATTGTGTTGTTGACTTCCTCAAAGCTTAACCTTGTAGTCATCAGCCAAGTCTTAAAGGTACAGTACACTGCAAAACTAGACGCACTAAAACAGGGGCGTGAAAGTCATTTTAGTTCAGGGGCCACGCTCAACTCAATATGATCTGAAGTGGGCCAGACAAGTAAAATAATAACATAATGATATAAAAATAATGCCAATTCCAAACTTTTTATGTCTTAACTTCTATGTTTAAGAGTGAAAAAACTAAAATTATATGATGAAAATGTCTACATCTACAAAGTATCATTTTAAAAAATGCAATTAACATAAACAACCATGATCAAACTGAAATGTATTAATGAAAATACTTGTAATTTTAACAATATTATGCCTCAGTAAATATTTATATTGTTCATATTTGGTCAGGTTATTCATATTTTTTGTGGAAGGACAGTTTGTAAATATAAACATTTTCATGTTATTTTATTTTTTACATTAAATCAATGAGAAAAACTTGGAGTTGTCATTATGTATAGGTTATTATGATAATATTTACTAATCTGACCCACTTGAGATTGAATTGGTCAGTAAGTGGAACCTGAACTAAAATGATTGTTGATATCTTAAGTGATTTTTTTTTTTTTTTTTGTATTTCCAAATTTATCCCATGAGCTGGATTGGACCTTTTGGTGGGCCATATGTTTGACACGTGTGCACTAGAAAAATGCCATATAGTCTTAAATACAACCACATTGCCTTGAAATTTTCTTAATATAGGCTATGCATAAACTTGTTGCGCTATTGTTAACTCTATAGATCACTTTCACTATTGCAGTTCATAGTATTTTAGCTGCTGTATAGTGTGATAGCCTATACATTTACAGATTTATTTATCTATATTTTATAATATACACTTTTTAAAACTTTGTACTGAGCCATTGCAACAATATTTGTGTACTGTGTACTCTTGCTGTATTCTGAATGGTAATTAAGTATGTGTAAGTCTAAATCAATGTCTAAAAGTATAAGACTAGCCAGTGAAATACTATAATATTTTAATGTTTTTTAGGCTAAGGACTCCCAAAATGATAGAGAGATGGAGTGGGGATCCCCTGCTATATATAGTGTATCTAATTTTGTTTTATAATAAACTGGTCATAGTTTAGTGTATAAATGTACCTTCATTCAATACAGGTCTAATCACATCCTGAGTACACAAGTGCCGAGCTTGAGAGAGGTCATGTGTTGATGTATGCAATTCTTTTTTTTTTTTTAATAAATTTTTTTTGAGCAATGTAACAGTACATACAAAGAAGCAAAACCACAATGAATACATCACACTTTGCCTTTTACATTATTTTTTCCCCATGTCTAAACCAACCCCAAAGCTCTCCAAGAGGGGCAACAACAGGAAAAAGAACATTTCAACAAAATCTCTGTACAATAGAAAATCAAGGAAGGACATTAAAGGATGTACATATTTCTGACTGAAAGATAAGTTTCTGCCTCCATTTATCCATTTGGTACAATATGTTAAATTCATACTAATACTAACTATATTTAAAGAGAAAATAATGGTAAAAATGTTTATAAAAATATTAAAAACAGTCTGATCAACCAAACATTTCACAACCCCCCTGTAGACCCCCTGAGGGTCTCAGACCTCCTGTCGAGGACCTCTGCTATAACGGATCATGAAACTACAAAAAACATATGATTTAAACAACTTGTGCTTATTACAAGTAAAAACAACATTCAATATTTTCAAACTAAGAAGTTGCATCAATGATTCTTCTCTCGAAAAAAGAAAAACAACCTCTTTTTTTCTCAAAAAGGGTACGCAGAGCCATTATTTTAGTTTGTTACTGTTGAATCTAGGTCAGTATTTACTGGAATATCTTACTAAAACAAAGTTAGATGGGTTTTGTTAAAATTAAGAAGCTTTTCTCATGGAAAAAAACAAACTTCTGTTTCTTTTTAGGAAGAAATAAGATTTTCCAGAGACAATATTCTGCTTTCTTGACATGCCTCTTTTGCAGAATTCTCAAAGTGCAATCCCACTGCACATCCTGAAGGTCCTAAAACTGCTTTATTTAACTTTTATTACATTATCATTATATATTAATTACATTATCATGTAATTGCTGCAAAATTATCAGGTTTTGTGTATTAGAAGTTACAAATGTCTCTCGCTGTTTCACTGAGTCTAATGCATTTCATTCTTTTGCATTATTTTTATTGATTTAATACCAGATTTAGATGTTAAAAGGTGCTTCAAGCCATCGGGGGTACTCCTACCCTGACTACTGTGCTGTCCAACTTTCGCAGCTCAATGCTGTTGTGGCTGGGCAGGGGGTTGCCTGTCGCTGAGCACAGGATCTTGGGGCTAGAGTTCAGATTCCACTCCAAATTAAATTCCAGGTCCAAGATCTGGGGGGCTCGGTCTGAAGAAGGAAAGATTCATGGGGCAGGAATGAAGAACAAACAGAAAAATTAAGAAACATTTTACTCAAAAGGTATGAATAAAAAAACAGGTGTGAGTGAATGTGGAAAGTCAGGGGGCTCATGTCGGGCAGGGTTGGATCGAATGAAGACAAAGCTGCTGAATGGTACACAAACAGTCAGAGGGAGTGCAATTGTGTCTAAGATTAGAAAAAAAAGTATCCTTATCTATTTTTATCCAATAAAAATGCTGACTTTTCCCTCGCTGTTGTTTTCTATTTGACCTGTTTGAGACTCCTGCTGTTACTTAGTAGGACACTCAGGGTGTTATCTTAATATTAGCCAAAATGGTGAGATCATATTCCGATAAATATTTTGTTTGATGAGGAGGAAAAACGCTGATAAACGGTGAGCAGGATAGAAATACAAATGTTCTATGTTTCAACAATGAATAGACGGAGAGAAATGAGAACAAGGAGGGAAAACTAAAAATAGTTATCACAATTCGTACCAGATTTCTCACAGTGCTGTCCCCACCACCCTGTCGGACACTGGCATCCACTGAAGCGGTTGCAAACGCCTCCATTCTGGCACCGACAGCTCAGCCTACAGTCTGGTCCGTACATGTCGTTATGGCAGGCTAACAACAGAAAACAGGCAACTTAGCTGTATAATAGGATGCACGGAAAGGTAAACAAAAAAAAAAAGGTGATGCAATTACACAAAACTTTTGGATATCAATATGTTTTGTGGGATTCCATAAGCTTTTTACCTGAGAAAAAGATAAAAAGCTTGAGGAATTAATGTGCACTGAAAAAAGGCCTATACAAAAATACAAAAATTAATGTCATCATTGGGATAAAATAGTAAAATTATCTTCCGGTGCAGTAAGAAAATTGTACCAATCAAGTTTTGTTAAAATAAGAAAATATTATCTAAGGATTATAGAATGATAAAATTCTTATTTTAAGAGTCTTATGAAGATGTAATAACTCAATATTTATAGGCAAAACTGCTTAAAACAAGTACAAATATATTGAGGGTAAACAGTTCATGTGTCCTCCATAGTCATCCTCCAACAATGGAGCTGTTTTTGTAATAATATATTGCTTAAAATTAGTTGTAACATCTAAGCGGGATAGCGCAAGATGAAAATTGTTGGAACAAATCAAATAAAATATACAACATTAAGTCTCATTGAGTAAATAAATCTAAAAAAATATTTTTCAAGATAAATATTCCAAATTCAAGTCAGTTTATCGACATCAGATATTCATTTTTTGTGGTGTTCCATAAACTTTTTACCTGAGAAAAAGGTAAAAAGCTTGGGGAATAACATAAAACTTTTGCACTGAAAAAAGGCCAGTACAAAAATCAGAAAACTTAAATTATTTTTGGGATAAAATGTCTTATTTCATGTAAAATTACCTGCCAGTGCAGTAAGAAAATTGCACTTATCAAATTTTCTTAAAATATGAAAATATTATCTAAGGCTCATAGAATGGAGGAATTCTTATTTTAAGAAGCATATACTTGTTTAAAGTCTTTCTGGTAACATTTTTTAAACTATGGTAAATATATATATGTAATGACACAATATTTATAACCATAACTGCATAAAACAAGTACAAATGTGTTGAGGGTAAACAGTTCATGTGTCCTCCATACTCATCCCCCAACAATGGAGCTGGTTTTGTTATAAATATTGCTTAAAATTAGTTGTAATATCTCAATCAGGTACCTCAAAATAAAAATTCTTAGAACAAGTAAAATAATCTGAGCAAGATTAAGTCTCAATAAGTAAAAAAAAATCCCAAACCAATGATCTTTCCAGATAAATATTCCAAATTCATCTCAGTTTATTCATGTCATTATTTCTTTTTTGCAGTGTTCCATGAGCTTTTTACCTGAGAAAAAGGTAAAAAAGCTTGAGGAATTACACAAAACTTCTGGATATCCACTTTTCCTCCTTAAAAAGAAGAATCTCAGTACCAGATTTAAGCGTTTAAGGGCTTACCCTGCTCACAGCGCCTCCCGAACCAACCGCTGGCGCAGGAGCAGCCATAAGGGTCTGGCAGGCAGAAATGAAGCCCCTTGCAGTTCAGCTCTGAGCGACATGACTCCTGGCAGTTTCGACCAAACATTCCTTCTCTGCAGGCTGCAATCCATCCGAGAAAGACAAATTCACAAATGTGTTTATTTAAATTCCTTGAGTTTTGTTGTGTCATGTTTCAAAATACCACAGAGGTGAGAGAGAATACCTCCCTCCATTTACACACACAAACTAGTGCAGCGATAACGGTGAGGGTTTAACTCATAAAGACCCAGTGTTACTTTTGTAGCAATTCCCAAATACATTTTTTTTTTGTATTTTTAACCTTTCTTTAGGGATTTATTACCATTTATTGTAATATTATGCTTTGCATTTCGCACTTCTAAGTAAAAAAATCACCTATTTCCCTTTATTAAATTCACTGATCATGTAGATATTTATAAAAGCTCAGATTATAGTTGAGGATTATTACACCAGAAACAGAGAAAACTGAAGAAAAACTGGCTTTTTCGATTAAATAAATCATTAACTGAACATAAACCTAATGTATCCATCCACTATTATTGATCCAACTCCATGGGTTTTACAAGTGAATCAATGTTGAAGAAGATGACGATGTTTCCATGGTTGTATATTAATAGTGAATTGACGTGTATATTCATGTATTATGTATATACACATAATGTTTACAATCAATGTCCCCATGTATAAGTCTCAATGTATAATTCTCTATGTATATTTGTGTGTGTATATTTCTCCATGCATATTTCTCTATGTATTGTTCTTTATGTATAATTCTCTATGTATATTTCTTTATGTATACTTCTCAATGTATATTTCTCCATGTATGTAGCGTTTACAGCAAATTCTTTATGTATATCTGTGTACATATAATAAAATGTACACAATAATTATAGTACATGGAATGCACAAGCTCAAAATAAACAATACATTTTAAAAAAAGGTAACTACAGAGCCTCTGATGGGTCATATCTGATGACCATGAAAAGATGAATAACTGTATTTTACACCAATTATTACATGTATTGATAGGATTAGTGGATTCATGGGTATTAAACAGTTCAGATCAATAGATGGTTTTGATCACCAGTGGGGTTTTATGGGTTGACATTGGCACCAGTACAAACCTGTCTCACAACGTGTTCCCATGAATCCTGGAGGGCAGATACAATCTCCATCCGCATCATGACACACTCCACCGTTGAGACACTCTGGACACTCGATATCGCAATAAGGACCCCACATCTTACTGGGACAGTCTGCGAAGCAAAACAGTTTCCTTAGTGCAACACGCAAACACACACAAAGTACTGCAAAAATACACAAATACTTTTTTAATACC
>JAPTGZ010000019.1:4775962-4790601 GCA_029814645.1 Fowleria isostigma
AATGCATCAAGTTTGTCACTTACACTACTGTGAATTAAACTAATGTTGCAAAGAAATCATTATTTTTGTTTTTCCAAGAAATCGATATTAAGTGTTGAAATATCGATATTATATTGAAGGTCAAAGTATCGTCATATATTGCTGTATAGATATTTTTTCACACCTCTAATATTTACTGGCTTAAATATATGTATTCAGTGAGTGAAATAAACTTCAACAACTACTATTCTTGGCCGCTACAAGTGTTGTTGTGTTCTAGGTGTACACACAATTGTTTTGCAGTTTCTCCTCTCTTGACTCCTCTGAGAGGCTTTTGTTTTTCCTTTACATCTACCTATGCTACCACGGCAACATGGGCCTTCACATGCACATAATCATCTTTTATTTTCAATGGACTTTAGGTTGAAATATATGCATTTTGTGATATTTACTTGTAATTTTGAGTTATTTTTTTCATGTTATGTGCAACTGAGATTTTTTTTTTCTCTGTAAGTGTGTGTGTGTGTGTGTGTTTGTGTGTGTTTATGTGGGTGGGGGGTCTGTAAAGGGCTGATAATTACCAGGCTCCTATTGACACTCAAACACAATGACATGGTCAGCTGGACACACTAGAGACACTCAGACAGAAAGGCCCTGCTCTTCTCTTCTCCAAGGAGACACACTAAAGTGTCATCTCCCTCGAGTACGCACACACATAACCAGACACACAAACACTACTCGCACACATTCACTGTGTCTTTGTCTGTAGGCTATCCCACTTCTCTGACCTTTTTATGCCCCGACCGCAGCTGAAATGCTTCTTTTCTCCTACATAATGGTGCTAGCTACAGTACCTGGCAAGAGTATGAATGTGTAAATGTGTGTATGTGTGTGTGTGTGTGTGTATGTGTGTGTGTGTGTGTGTGGGTGGATGCAAGAGGTTGACACTGCCGGGATACTGATACATGTGTTCATATGTGTCGTTGCATGAACCCTCACGTGTTTGTTGTGTGTGTTTGTTATGATTTCTATTGTTATGCTAATATGCCAGTTTGCTGCCAACCCCACATTCTATCATTAGCATTTCTGAGCAGAATCAGGGCAAAACAGAACAAACAGCAAAAGCAACAAAAGAACCCACCGTCGACCCCGAGCCCACTTGTGGCTGCCTTTCATCTCTCAGCACTTTTCAGATTCGCAAAGTGTCAACATGAATTTGAGACCCTGTAGGTAGGAGGAACTGGAATAGAAAACCAGACAATTCTGCCTCAATCTGTCAATCAGTTGAAAACTTGTTTATGTGGCATTTTTTGTTGTTTACATTTGGGTGGGAAATGTAGGTGAACTGAACACAAGCGTGCTCATGCTCACTACGTGTTGTTAATGAGATCAGTGGAGTGTGTGCGAGTGAATGGTTGCGCTGTTGAATTGGCATTTTTTTTAGTTGAACTGATGAAAATATTTTAACTGGACTAAAAGCAAGGGTGCAAGTCTGAGATAACAAAAGTCTTGTTTATTGTATAAATGCTGGTTGACTGTAGTTTCCAAAGTACAGTCTTGGAACAAAATGTGAAAATTTGAGAATTAATAAGGGAATGGGTTTTACTTAAGAGAAGTGTTTGTTTCAGAGCTAACAGATCTATTTAAAAACATTGACTGTACATTCACTTCACAGGTTGTTTATACTGGAATATTTATAAATCTATTGTATAAATGCACAAAAACCAGTATGTATGTGAAATAACACTGTATTATATACACTGAAAATGTCAGCTAACCAACACTTTTGTCATTTGTTTTCCAATTCATCTTATTAAAGGATGTAAAATTTAGCACATTTAACCCATGAAGACCTGGTGCTGATTTTGTGGTAGTTCCCAAATGAAGTTTTCTCTATTTTTCCTTATTTTTAAGCCATTAACAAAATGAAAATTAATAAAAGTCCTGGGAGCGACAGCTTTCCAAACGAATGGTACAAGATTTTCAGGGAGGAATTGTCTCCCTTACTATTCGAATCCTTTAACTGGACATTTAAAAACGCTAAAATTCCTCCCTCCTGGAAGGAAGCAGTCATATCTGTTATTCCAAAGGAGGGGAAAAAAAGAAGTTTTCTCTATTTTTAACCTTTCTTCAATCATTTATCACCATTTACTTGAATATTATACTCTGTATTTTGCATTATTATGCGAAAATCAGATATTTTTTTGTATTTAATGTATTGACTATGTACAGTGCTCAACATAAATGACTTTGAAAAGTAAGATTTTAATCAATATCTCAACGAACATAAGCACAGTTTCAAAAATTTGGACAAAACTGAGTTATATAGAACATTTCCTTGACTGAGAACATGATAGTGTCCCATAGAAAATTTTGGTTCTCAAAGAAAACTCAAGGTTTTGTGAAAAATCTGTTGGGGTATACTCATTTATGCTGAGCACTGTAGATATTCATTATAATTCAGATTAAAGTTGAGGGTTATTGCATCAAAAACAGGGAAACCTGAAGAAAAATATTTTTTTCTTCAAAATATATTGTTAACTGAACATAAAATGTGTCTCCAACCACTGTCATTGATCAAACACCATTTATTTTACTGGTGAATCAATGTTGTAGAAGATAACGGTGTTTCCACAGGAACTATGGAGCCTCTGATCATACAAATGGCTCATATTTGATGACCATGAAAAGATGACTAACTGTGTTTTACACCAATTTATTATATATATTGATAGGATTAGTGGATCAACAGGTATTTAACATTTCATATCAGTGAATGATTTCAGTCACCAGTGGATGTTTGGATCTTTATAGGTTAATTTCTGAGGTAGATAATTTCTAAAATGTTCTTGACCAGTGTTTCCAGAAGCACCATTTCAGGCAAATAACTGTTGCAGAGGCTTCAAATGAAACATGCATATCAGCTCTACACTTATTTTTTACACCTGAAAGGCCTCACACTTCATTGTCACTGTCACGTCATTGCTGTTATTAGTCATCACAACTGCCACGCTTAAGTACAATCAGTTTTATCAACACCATTACCTCTGTACAATTCCACCTCACCTACTTTAATACAGGCAGATGTATTTTGAGCTGCAAAATTTCCATATACATGCATTTAAAATGGATTTGCAGGTGATTAAAATGAATTTGGACCTATGTTCTGAGCTGCTGGCTTTGTACTTTGTCCTGTGTTCATGTACAAGAGGAGCTTGAGGACAGCTGATGCATGTGGAACATTGGGTCACTGTGCCATTGACACTGGAGAAAAATGTTCATCCTGAGCAGGAAGAGAAAGGTTGAGGGACTACTGAAAATAGCAGAGAGGAAGAGGAGGAGTCAGAGAAACAGATGCAGAGTAAAGACTTTAGAGACTTCTTCAGAGATGGGGTATTTTGGCCATGTGCAAGGTTCACTGTTAATGAAGGGCTTCTTTGTTTGAGTTTGTGTGAGAAGTGTGAATTAGTAGCACACGTTTTAGTTTCAAGTAGAGTTTAACCCTTTAACTCTTGTGTTCGACCATATGGTTTGGTACATTTTGAGTCACAATAGTTCAATAAATGGAGTACCTAACTTATCTGAACCTAACTGAGCCAAGAAAGATGAAAATCAGTAGACATTTTGATTGTTTTGGTAAAAATATGAAAGATATGAATACGTTTTGAGCACATCCAAGAATAAGAGGCCTTCCTGAACATAATGATATTATTTTATACCACAGAAAAACTTAAATTAGATATGTAATATTTTTTTTAGAAACATGCTCAACCAAATAGTTGATTTGTCTCTTTATGTAGAAAAATTAAACCAATATAAAATAATGGATTGTGTTATAAAATCTAAACCTCTGTTCATCTATTGATGAAAATATTAAACATTTAGTGGTAGTATATTATGAATATGTTGGAAAAAATTAACTTATAAATAATTTTTGACACTGTCCAAGTTGATATTAGTAAGTATGGCAAAGAAAAAAAATCTAGAGATTATTCATTCAAGGGAATAAGAAATGCACACAAAAAAAAATTCAAAAAAATTAAAGGGTTAAGGTAGATGCAGAACATCAGTGCCTGTGTTTATATTCATGTCAGGTCGTTATAATCTATAATCCAGTCTATATGTGCTCTGCCTTATGTTTGTACATAGCACAGTGTGTTTTGTTCACTAGTGACTGTTAATGGATTTTGCAATAATAATTAGAAAATGAATGCATTCTAATACTTCAGAATTGTTTAACATGAGCCTTTTAAGGTAAAAAGTTAAAGGACAATTTACTTTATTATCCCTGTAAGGAAATTAATTCTCTGCATTTTACCCATCCTCACACATACACAGTAGCTAGCATGAGTATTAGCATTAGCATATAGCACATATTACCCAGCACACATTGCAATAATAAATAGAAAATGAATGTATTATAACACTTCAGTTTTTGTTTAACATAAGCCTTCAAAGGTTAAAAGTTAAAGGATAATTTGCTTTATTATCCCTGGAAGGAAATTCAGTCTCTGCATTTTACACATACACAGTAGCTAGCATTAGTATTAGCATTAGCATATAGCACACGTTAGGAGCAGTGAGCTTCCATTGAAGGCGATCTGGGACCAACTCCAGATTTTCATCAGTACCGTGGTTAAAGGCACTGAGGAAAGGCATGTTTTTTTTTTGTTGTTGTTTTTTCTTTTTTAGTTTATGTAATTAAATTTAAGTCACTACTGTCAATTTTTTAAGCAAACCATGAAGCCATATTAAAATATTTTGCGATTGTTTTAGATGAGAAATAAAAGTAACAGTTTTGAAGCATGGAGTAATAATCAAAAACTGTAATAGTTATAATAACAGTTGCATTAGCCAGAAGAAATCAATGCGGCCAAGTCAAGATAATTAATCATCTGCACATAGTGGTTTCACTTTATGTCCAATATGCTGAAACTGTGGAAAACTGCTTTCAAGAGATGCATACAGCAAGTTTATAAACTGTAGTGGCTTGGTGTGAGTGAGAAGAATAAACTTTCTAGGTCTGTGGCAAACAAAATAGTTGGCAAACCCCAAAAGCCCCTGGCCCCAACTTTTTACAGAAAGGACAAGGAAGAAAGCAAGGAGTATCCTGGCAGAACACTTCAATCCTCTCTTCAGCCAATGTGAGCCTTTGAACTCAGGGAGGTGCTATAGAGTCCCTCTGGCAACAAGAAATGTATTTAAGAAGTCCTTTATCCCAAGTACTATCAATATTCTTAACTCTGGAATCTGACTTAGGAGATTTGAAGCTGCAGACATCAGCAAAAGGTGTTCTTGTTGCATAATGTAACACTGCTTGGCTGTTTCTTGTGTTTCTATTCTGTTCTATGATGTTCTGTAGTGGTGGTATAGATTCGGAGATAGGTCTTAAGTGGATAGAGGGCCTTAGAGGAGTAATCAGTGGTGGGGGGCAGGTGTTTTGGTTAAAAACAGACCTAGTCATGTGATGTTTATCAAGGGACGACTCCCTCCCGTGTTTATGACAAGCCGTTATGTCTCTGTGGACACAGTTAGTGGTTCAAACAAATAGGATCTCCAGCAAAGAAAGTGAATAGATTGATGATTTAAATCCAGCTGACTGAAGATAAAGTGAAGTTTAGGATGATTATGCAAATATTTTTGGAAATATTAATGAATTGAGTGTGTAGCTATCATTTACATTTTGTCTGAATTTGCTAATATTGTTTGCTCTTTGTCAAAGTATTAAAGATAAGGCTTAGTCACAAATGCTGTTATGAATGACTACGACCACCCTGTGAGCAATTTATGGACCATTTCTGATGACCTTCTCAATGCCGACTTATAAGAATGGCGAGTTCATAGCCAGGTGGAGGGTTTTGCGCAAGATTTTCTATGATTGGGATACGAATCCCCGTTGTATGAATGCCTAATGAACAACTTAAGAACAACGTGTGATATTCATGGATCAGGAGGGCATTCCAGTTCCTGTGGTGTCCACAAGTAGATCACAAAGACATATTACATTTCTATTGTTGGCCCCTTATGACGTTCACTGAAACAATGTAGACAGATTCACATTGCGTTTTTAAGGTGGATGTAAGATGTTCTGATAGGTAGTAGTCTGTCATTCATGCGGCACAAATTGTCAAGATGGAATGAATGACTGGACTCAAACGCACAGTGGTGAAGGAAAAGTGTTTTATTAATAGAAAAATAAACATGATCAACACAGGGTGGGTTATGGAGAGACTGTGCATAACAGTTAGAATAAGACATGCGGTGATGGACAGTTAGTGTTTTTAACATTCAGTTCCTTCTATTATTCTTGTGTATTTTTGTTTTATTCTTATACCTTCTACTTTAAATTTCTTCATTTGGTGTCTTATTATGACTCCTAATTTGTATAATGTTTAATAGTGTAGGTCATTTTTTCCCCGCAATTTTAGCACCATGGACAGCGGACAATCCCAAATATATAAAGATGATCACAACATTTTAAGAGAGTATTCTGTGACCACTGTTTATATCAATTTAAGTATTCTAAAAAAGTGTAAGATCTTCCTACCACTGACTTGAGAGTGCCGTGAGTGGCACATAGGGTCACCGTACAAAAAAATAATTCATGAAGTGGCCGTAGGTATGATGTAGGATGGTCCCAATGCTCTCTTACAAAAAAATGTGACAACTGTACGACATACAACACAAAATCACATCCATTTCTCATGGAAACCTCAAGTTGCTCTTGTGAATTAGACGGCAGTCATACAAACTTTGTAATACAGCCCTAAGAAACTACTGCTCCCTTCACGAATGTTTAAGAACTCAAGACATTGTAGGAACCGGGAGATTTGTACGAACCCATCGTTCGTAAGAAACCATGTGACTGAGGCTATAGGTGTTACTACTAATAATGTACTTCTCAAGTTGATTTTAAACTGAAGCTCCTGGCAAAAAATATTATTCATTGGATTGTCTGATTAGTATTTGTTCATTATTTCTAAGATTGAGGATTTTCTGACATGTCACTGTGTCTAAAAATTCTTAAATATCCTTTCTTTCTTGAGCCGTCTGACCAGGAAATGAGCTGAATAAATGCATAAAGGAAACAAAAGAGATTCCAAATTCCCTCAAATCATTGTTGTCACTTCATTCTGGACTAATATTATCATAGGACCTTAGTGTTTGCTGAAATCGAGGCCATTTATGGTGGAATTTTTACTTTATAGATGTGCAGAAGAGGTTTAAGTGTTTGGATTATATCTATTGTTGGATCTCCTGGAGGCCCCAAATCCTCTAAGGACAGTTGATACTGGGTTTTCATGTAAACAAATACCTGTTAGTCACATTGTTATCTGTGTCTGCAGTCACAATGGGTTTATGTAAATCTTCTTTTTCCAATTACATCCATGAGTAATTGCTATACATCATGGCCACAGAGCTCTTTTAATTCATTCATGCCAGAGCAACTCATTTATTTTAAGTCATCAACTGTGATTAAAACAAAATGAGAAAGATTCCTCAAACGAGTGAGTTGCTACAAGAAAATCACATGCAATATTGGGTGCCATATCTTATTATGACTTTATTCTCACCAGAAAAGGCTTCTTAATTTGAAGAAATTGTGTTACTACTTAAGCAAATGCTAATCTGTAAGAGGAGATAAGTTGATGAAATTAGGATTCAACACATCAGCCTTCTCACCAGGTATTGCTGCTTTTGACGCCTTTGACCATTAGTTTTACAGCTGATAAGTCTGTTTCATAAACAGCCAAGTCTGTGTAAAATCTGTTGTAAATGACAGGTCCAAAGATGGTGACTTTGGAATCAGTTGGACCTGTGTTACGACTCTTTTCCTTGTGTCTTTCAGGTACATCACCCAGCAGGGCCATAAGTTAGAGGTTGGAGCTCCTCGACCTCCTGCCACAGTCACCAACGCTGTATCGTGGCGGTCAGAAGGCATCAAATACAGGAAAAATGAAGTTTTTATGGATGTCATTGAGTCAGTTAATCTACTGGTAAGGACAATATAATCTATATCATAACACTGGAAGGGGCTCAGAGCGTCTATGTGTTTGTGTGTGTGTGTGTGGGCATGATTCTGATAAATGTAGACATTTATACCCAGCCAGTTTGGTGCCTACAGTTGAAGAATAGTCCCGTCTCCACTGCACTATCTCGCCAAGTCCATAGACCACTATTTTCAGAGATATTAATCATTTTGGTATACAATATGTGCTGTATCTGGCTACATGATGAGAAAGGAAGGCGTAGTGTCACAATGCATGATGGGAAATGAAGTTAAAAACACAAACGCTGTGTTTAATAAACTTTTAAACTCACAACCCCCAAAATAACAGTGTCAGACTGGCGACCCTCACTATCCTTGAAGCGACTGAAACATTAAAAAATTATTAAAAATACATGTGCGCAGGAGTCATGCAATGATACGAGTGTTTCCAGCGTTTTCTTGCCTTTGCTGTGATGACTGTGTTTGTATATTTCTCTGGGTATCCTTCACCATCCATTGGAGGAGTGTCCATGAGCCTCAACATATTTGTACTTTTTAAACTCTGTAAAAGTGTCAGCACTTCTGTCATAAACCAGATCGTTCGTAAAGTCCATGGAAGATGTCAGAGGCAGCAGTGCTGTGTCAGCTTTACAGCTGGTTTTTTTTGGGTTATACAGATTGATGTTGTTTACAGTGGCCAACTTATCAAAGTACCGATCCCTGGCATCTTTAATAAGTTTCTCTTGATCTAGTATTCATTCACTCTTCTTTTTCCTCTCCATTATTATATTTCTTTACCTCTCCTCTGTTGATGAACAGTGATTGTTGTTGTTTGCTTATCCACTGAAATGGCACTGGAGGCATGTCTGTGATGTTAATGTCAAAGACCAATACTGTGGCGTATTTGCCGCATTGCATTCTGGGTATTTGATATTTTACTCATTATGTTTTGTTTTATGTGCAATGGTTCAAGGGGGGTTTATGTTAATGTCTATTTACATTGATGTGTCTGTTTTACAACATTTATTGGCCTTTTTATGTTTATTTTTATGAATATAAATATGACACCATTAGTCAAACCTGTAGGTCCAACAATGCCGAACCTGTTTGTTGCTACACTGCTGTAAGAACCTGTAGATTCCTATGGGTCAACACATATGCAACAAAATAGGAATGCAATGTGAAAGTAGACACTTATAATAAAAATATAGTTATAGACTATAAAGGTGAGCTTATGATATATTTAGAATACTCTACACTTTTTATTATAACTTTGTTTCTTTATGTTGAGTAGCAGATGGTAATATACAATGTACTTATGCAAGTCACACAAAAGTATCAGCAGTGTCAGTTTTCTCTTATAAACTGCAGGCATTGAAAATTAAGTGTATTACGTTGTGGCAAAAATGGTTGTCATTTTATGTTGCAGTTGTTTCACAGTTACCCTCCATTATCAGTGACTCTACTTTCCACAGTTTTAACGACTTGTCTGTAGTTAATTACAGGCTGTGTTCAGACCTAGAGAAATAAAGAGCATCTGAGAAATAAAACCAAGGGCATAGATGTCCTGCAGCGAATCTTACAGCTCAAAGATTTCTCACGTGAACATGCTGCATGTTTGAAAGGTTACAGGAAGTAAAGTGACTTTTCTTGTCCTTGAAGAAACACTTCGCAAAATGTAACCAGGCTTTTTTTTTTTTTTTTTTTCACAGTGAAAAGGAAACTGATAATGTGTGGCCGTGCAACCACTGCTGCGGTGCTACAGCTGTAACTTCCTTTTCTGTGACCACAGATGTTTTTAGTGTCTTTGTCCTCACTCACAGTCTCTGAAAATCACCATCATTATTATTCAAATGTTCAATTTAGGTGAAATGAATGGTTTTCTAGTCCTCTGATAGACAGATTTTACCTTTATTTTCTCTCTTTTATTATAGGTGAGTGCCAACGGCAGCGTCCTTCGTAGTGAGATAGTGGGAAGCATCAAGCTCAAAGTGGTCCTGTCTGGGATGCCCGAACTCCGACTCGGCCTCAACGACAAAGTGCTGTTTGAGATCACAGGCAGTAAGTAACAGTAAGCCTCAGTGTCTTAAAAGGGCAGTGAATTGACTTAAATTACACTCCACAATGATGAAAAAGGGGAAAGTAGTGAAGTCAGAAAGTATTTTAAGTTATTTAAGAGCAGTTTCACTCAAAGCATGGACAGTGTTGAAATACAGAGACTGGAATCCAGACCATAGGTATCTATACTGACAATAAAACCTTAAAGGGGTTGTATATGGAGACAAAAACTCACTGCTGGTTATTTTCTGTTTCATACTTTTTGTTTTATATTTGTTATTGATGTGTATACAAGAACAAAGGCTCTTGCATATACCAGGGCACACTGATGTCAACAATAAATGCATGTACACACCATTAGATTTAGCATATTTTTAAGAACAGATAATAATTACAAGCAAACAAAACTCAACGAACACAATGGAAAGAATGCTTAAACTTAGTCTGTATAAAATAAACTGGTCACATAAACCTAAGGATAAAAAAAAAGGGAGGGAATCGATTACATTGTCCATAAAGGGTTACCATTTGTTGTAAAAGTTGTTCAAGTTTCCCCATTTTGAATGTCTAAGTAGATCCGTACTGTACTCAGGTACACTTACTCTCCAGCTGTGTGCATTCACATGTGCGTACTCCAGCCCGGATTAGAGTACAAATGGGTGTTATGGGGCCAAAACAGTAGATGGCGATGTGGAGGGAATTCTGTCGCAGTGCAACAAACGCGGAAGTCAGAAGAAGACAAACCCTTACATCATCAACCGAGCAACTGCTTTATTCATTTGTCTACAATGGACATGGTGTAAAAATAAATTTGCAAAAGATTTGTCAGGGATGGACAAGACAAAATAATATGTGTAAGATTGCAGGGTAAGCCTCCACATCTGTCATAAACATCTATCATATTTAGGAGAATCTGTGCTAGCCTTGTCTTTGAATAATGACATCTAAGTACAACTTTAAACTGTTTCAAAGTCAAACAGGCACAAATACTCCTGGTTATTTTGATGGTCAAAATAGCAATATCTTCACATGCTTCATCAGCTGACATTATAACTGTTTGCTTAGCTCTGTTTCCAGACAAAAAAACACAAATTACCTCCATTTTGTATTGTCAGTAGCTGTATTAAAGATCCGTTTGGAATCGTCCGAACAACGTCAGAAGTGTCGCAGTTTAGTCGAAACCTTGGATCAATAAAATTAACAAAGATGATAACATCACATGATGAATTTATAACTTCATAAGTCTCAGAATCAGACTCATCCATTGAAGAATCGCCCCCTTTCCCACTTCAAGCCTTCATTCTTTTCATTTGGAGCTGTGTCCAGGGGAGAAAACAACAACAGTGCTTCTATCTTTTATCACTGAGTCCACTTTATATCTATAATTCAATACTTTGGTATACTTTCAGATCTCTTTATTCTCAACACTGTAATTATATTTTTGGGTCTTTTTTTAAAGAAGTACTGCATACAGCCCTTTAAAATACAAGAGCTGAAAGGATCAATGAGTTCTTAATGATGAGCTCAAATGATTTTCCACAAAATGCAATGATTTTATTTTATTTTTTTTATATAAACTCTTTGTGCCCGATCCTTTTGAACTTTTGTTATTTGGGCCACACAGTTTTCTCTGTAGCAATTTAAACTTACCATATTTTTCGGACTATAAATCGCACTTTTTTTTTTTATAGTTTGGCTGGTCCTGTGACTTATATTCTGGTGTGACTTATATACAGTATGTTTTTTCTTCTTCATAATCCATTTTTTGACAGGTGTGATTTATAATCCGGTGCGATTTATAGTCCGAAAAAAATATAATATTCTAGTTATAGCCTATAGAATATTCAGACCTTTCACTATCAATGATATATTTTTTTTCCCCAGATATCTTTTGTAATTTTTAAATTTAGAGCATTAAGAAACACAAACAAACAACGGAAAAGAAAGAAAGAGAGAGGAAAAAAAAGATAAAAAAAAGACTAAACAAAGAAAGAAAAAACCCAGCCCCCTCTTCATCCACTCCATCGATCATACACACACATTATTCAACATAATATTCGACAGTCTTAACAACAACACCATTAATCATTCAATCTAATAAATCTGAGCCCAAGCAGCCAACTCTTAAGTACATCTGTTTAGACCTGGCAGTAGACTGACTCCCTAAATGAGTCTTCAATGATCTCTTCTGATTGGACGCTTATGCTCCACATGTGAATGAACAAGCTCACGCTCATTTTCGTGCCTTCACTCGCTGCATAAGTCGGTGAATTTAAACATCTGAATGACAGCTTTGATCATTTCATCAGTTTTTATTGGCTCTCCTGTATAACATGCGCTTTATTGATCAGAGAATCTTCAAGAGTTTAAAACACATTCATGAATATTTGGTGGATTATATGAGCTACATACAGCACTCAGCATAAATGAGTACACTCCAACAGATTTGTCATAAAACCTTTAGTTTTCTTTGAGAATCAACATTTTCTATGGGACACTATACAACATATCATGTTCTCAGTTAAGGACATGTTCTATAAAACTCCAAATATTTTGAAATTGTGCTTATGTTCTTTGAGATATTGATTAAATTTTTACTTTTCAAAGGGGGTGGACTCATTTATGCTGAGCACTGTATATAGATATAGATATTCCTTCATGGAGAAAAAAAAAATGCTGGAGGCATGTTCAAGCTGATTATGTTACAACCAGGGTTCATATACAAGTATAGAAAGTATGGAAAAGTATGCAATTAGATTTGATAAATTTCCAGGTCTGAAAAAGTATGGAAAATGGAAACAAATATTTGGAAGAATATTCATGTTTCTAAGACTGTTATCACTATTCTATTTTATAAAACTTAAAAACATGAATAGCTAAAAAAAATAAATAAATAAATGGATTAATCTGTTGTTTTTTTTAAGTTGTTTGCTAGCAGAACTAAAATGTTTGTGTCAGTAAACTACACATCCCAGAAAACATTTGGGCAGATTGACAGATTGAATGCCCCACCCAGTCTCAAAAGCCGTTTTAAATGTATTATTAGTTTTACTTTACAGTCATTTGTTAAACATTATTTACAAGTATTTATGTTGAATCATTTGAGACCAGTGAGGCAAAACCTTTTGTAGTTCTTTATTTTAATTTACAATTTCTTTAATTTATTAGTTTTTTAATGTATTTTTTTGCATTAATTGACTTAATTTATAGTTACTTGTTAAACAGTTTAAATATTTATTTAACATATAGGCAAAAAAAAATCTGATTTGGTCACATTTGCCTGCAGTCTGAACATAGCCTTAGAAGCAGTACTGTATCCATGTCATATACTCCATCTGGTCTGTATATGATGTATCGCATTTCCAGCATTATTTTAGTTTTATTTTTGGAAGAGATTTGCTGGAATGATGCTTAAATGTCATAAATTTCATCATCTATGCTTTGATAGCTGAGCATTTAATGTCAACCTTGAACTCACCCTCACACTCCCACCTTGAACTTCTGTTTTCATTCGAACCCCCCCCGCTACAATTCCACACTTTGCTTTCATCCTCTTTTCTCCTCTACTTCTTTTTTTTTTACTTACTTCCCTCCTGTTTTTTCCATCAGTGTCGAACTGTTGCATCCTCCCCTCAGTTTCTTCTGCCTCTTATCCTCTTTTTTTTTTTTTTCCCTGCTTCTACTTTGCCCACATTTCTTGCCCCCCTACCCATCTTTACTGAAGGGGTAAGGCTCCATCACTGTCTAGCCTCGTTGCCTCTGAGTTAATCCGCACCCCAGGCAACAGCCCTGCAGATGAAAGGTGAGGGTCTGTGAATATCCTGTATATGCAGTCCACAATCCCCCTGCTGTGTGGAGCAGTCTGGGAACTAACATCCTCAGAAATAATGATCAGAAATAATGATCAAATGGAGTGTACGGACACATGCTGAAGCTCACGGTGCACTGAATATTTACAAAATATTAACGTGTTTTTACTCTCTCATCCTCAACACTTTATCCATATCATTTCACACTCATTTGGTGTTTATCGTGTTTGCATGATCTGCACTTTTCATCACAGTTGGATGCAGTGCCCTGAATATTTATACAAATATTAACATTTGTTTGCACCCACATCTTCAACAGTTAGTTTTTTACATATCATTTCACAGTCGTGTTTGCATGATTTGCACTTTTTTTTTATTTTTTTATCACAGCTGGATAAAGTTTAAATGGGAGAAGGGACATATACCAGCTACAGCACTGCCCTCTGCTGGTGAAAGTTTAGAATACATGTATGAACAAAAGTTAACAGGTGAACCCATTAAGACCCAAATATACACCATCAGCCCAAACCATCTACTTATCTAAAATGCTTTAATACATATTAGTCCACTAATATTATCAATACATGTAAATATTTGGTGTAAAATGCAGTTTGTCATCTTTTCATGGTCATTAGATTTGATCCAGTTGGATGTTCAGAGGCTCCGTAGTGAAACACCGTCATCTTCTATAACAGTCTTTTTTCCAATTGGGCTACGTGTACCCCCAGGGGGTACTTGAAATTTTTTTTGTAAAACTACATTAAATTTGTCATCATGTAGTGAATACAAAATAAAATAATGAG
>JAPTGZ010000019.1:5572816-5585446 GCA_029814645.1 Fowleria isostigma
GTTTGAGATCTTTTTGGTATTTTGAATAATATTTTGGAACACATTTTATTACAACTATATTTACATTTTGTCTCAAGGCAACAATAACTTTCATAATAAGTGCATGTGTTGGTATTTTGTGCAGGGATTGTTTGAATTTTTTTGGGTGGGACGGAAAATGTCTTCTAATTCTGGAACGACCTGTACATTTTCCTCTTTCATGACACTGTGAAAATCATATGTATTTGTGACTTCCTATCAAGAAAACCACCTGGATTGACTCATTTGTCAGTTAGTAACACTTTACCCCTGCAACCACAGTTCACGACTGTCCAATATTTCCAGGGCAATATGGGCACAGGTCGCCATATAAGCCTTATTGACGACATACAACCTTGACAGTGTCAGGCCTACTTATGTATGTAACTACCCTATAATTGATTCTGCTTGGGCATTTTGCTGACTCCTGTTGGCTTCAAGCCCAGTATGACTGCTTAGTTGAGCTTAAAAGCAGACAAGGTGCTGAGGCTTTGTCATGTTTTATGCAGGGACACAAGGATGTGGCTTTGAGCCAAAAACCACCAACTGAACAGATCCCTGCAACCGCCATCTAAGAAGAATGATGCTTTTAGATCTAGTATCTCTCACAGGAAATCAGCAAAGACAAGGAAGTTTTGGATAAACCCTGCATTTTAATACATCCTCTTGATGATTAAAAAAAAAGTATAGTGTTATTTAACCTTCTCTAAAATGCATTCCATGAAACAGTACAAATCTCCAAAACTCAACCTGTCTCTGATGACAAGAGTGAGCAAGAGTTCCCCATGTGTTTCTGCAAAACTCCAGCGTAATTTGAGGTAAAAGAGTTTAGGAAGGGGATATCAGATGTCAGAAATGTAGCCAGTGACTATAAAGAAACTGTGACAGCCTTGGGAGAATACATACAGTATATTTTGGCAGACAAAACACTTAAAAGCACTCTCCCATGGTCTGCCCCCACAGTGAACTTTATGTGAACTCTGAACATATGGGTGTGTGTCGGCAGAGGGCCATAAAAAGAACAGTCAGACATCAAGAGAGAGGCATCTGCCATTTGATGTGAGTGAGCGTAAAGGTCTGTGCTTAACAATCCATTCACCTGTGTACTGTAACTAAGTGTTCATTTTTATGTGTGTATGTGCATGTCTGCGTGTGTGTGTGTGTGTGTCCTTGGCTTTAACGTTGGAAGAGGGAAATCATGACCCTTCAACGGTGCTTACTAATATCCACCAGTGAATGTCATGCGGGTAGAAGGAACAGCTTATTAGATATCTGGCACTTACACTGCAAAAATACCAGTGCTAATTGAACACCCATAGAGTTGAAATTAACACTCGCCAAGTGTCTACAGTCGCGGAAAAAAATATTAGACCATCAGAAGTCATTAAAACAATGATTATGCAATCAAGTACTAACTTCTATGTGTATCAAGTGACTAAAACAGACAGAAAAGAAAACATGGAATGCTTAAAGATATATAGATGATAGATATCAGCTCAGCGCTTCCCTTCTGTCATGGTTCCTTTACGTTTCCCAGATCAATCAGGTTCCACAGGTGTGTTTAACCTCTTCCATTGGTCTTATTGAAGCATAATCAGCCGCCTGTTCATGAAGCGGCCATTTTAAAACATCATGTCGTTGCTGTGTTTCCATTACCCTCAGAAATGCGCAAAATACAAACTGCACAGTAGAAAAATGGTAATGGAAACACAGAAATTTTGCAAAAACTGTCAAAGATCGCAAAAAAGTTTTTACACTCCCATGAGGCGGTATTTGAGACTTTTCAATATATAAGTTTAGCAAAAAAGTGTCATGGAAACACATTTTGCGCATCTTCACTACTCATGGGCATGACACTTCCGGTGTCACGAGAGGTTCAATAACGTAACAGTTCATTAAACGTTGCCCAGGTCATTCTGGATCCACAACTGGTTGGTGAATTCTGTACAGTTCTCTCCCAGAAATCCATTCTGTGAAGATGCTGTTCAGGACTTTGCTTTGAGACATGCCTGCAGAGTGATGTGAGTTACACAAAGACACACCTCCCTCTTTCTGTGAGAACTACGACATATTGTGAGACGGATAGACGGGACTTCACTAGACTCGTGCATCAGAACTAAACACTCTTCAATGGAAACACCTGCAAGTAGTTTGTCAAAATTGTAGAGATATTGCTTTTTTAAACTGTAATGGAAACCCAGCTATTGTGGCCTGGCTCATTTTGGTTGGGTTGTGGAACCTTTATGTGAGGGTGTGGCTTGATCTACCCAAATCAGGGTTAAATTTAACATCATTGTTGAAAACGCTCTTATTTGACAACTTCTATTTGTCAAAGGTAACACAGGCAATATTTTAAAACAATGCAGTGTTATTACAACACCAACACTCTCTATTTAACACTGTCCCTAAAATCTTAACGCTCCCATATTTGCTGTGTAGAACTGAGCATTAGCAAATCATCTACAAGGTGTTATATTTCACACATACTCAAGAAAAACAATTGAACGTTTAGTAGGTTTAACAGAAGAGTCAAATTTCTATCTACTTAAGTCTATTAAAACAAACTGTACTTTGTTTTATGTTGTATTGTACAGTGATGGCCAAAATTATTAGACTGCTTGGTGTATTTTAGAGGTTGAATTGTCTATTAAGATACTCAGAATATAAATGAAATATCTACAAAGTCATCATGATGCTCTATAAACCATAGAATAGAGTCATCATAAGGAGATTTAGGTAATTTTTCCTCCCAAAAAACAGGCTGGGCCTATTTCACTGTCAATGTTATACAATCATGTTCCTTCACAGAAAAAGACAAATTCCTTAATCACAGTCAGTTGTGATTAAAGTGATGCTGATGGTGAGTCTTAGAACACAGCTGTGCGACTCTGTGGAAATGTGCAACTCCTATCCTGCTCATTAAATAAATATTAAAGCTATAAGTGGATAAAAGCGGTAGGACTCACTTCAACCATCTGCATGTTTCATGAACGTTATAAAATGAAATCATGTTTTGGAGGCAAAAAAGGTCAATATTTTTAGATCTGTGAGGTGTTCTAATCATTTTGGCCAATGCTGTATATGTATTTTTTCAACACCACTAAAGAGGAATTCCATTTCCACCTTTCACAGCATACTGTCAATCAAGAGGTCTGAGAGGAAACAAAACTCCTGCAGGTCTTCATGGATCTGTTTTCAGAATAGATCTTTTCAGGGAGGAGGGATATAAATAGAGGTGATTGACAGCTGGTATTAGATGTGTCTAGACTAAGCAAACTAGACAAACTAAGCATATTTTGGCTTCACTTTGCACCAGATGCATCACAATACATCATTTGTCTTCATATATTTGACAAAAATCTCGAATTGGAATTTGGAATACAAATAGTTGTGTGTGACATTTCATAATTTAATTGATTTAATATAATGAGAGTTAAGAATCAGAAAAATATTATTTGGTTTCAAGTTTAAGCAAACAATAAATACACAGCAGCTTGAACAACCTTTGTGATTCTTTTTTGTAAATGAGTGTATACAACAGCCAAGAACTGTGTTGAACTGTCTAAATGACATACAGAGAGAAGTAAATAAGACAGTTCATAGCAAATGAATTGTACAATTGCAGTCAAACGTGTCCCATCAGTGTTTTTAGTTGAGCTCAAAGACAATAAGTCATATTGAGGTTATATGGATAAAAATATGTATTTAGTTATCAAAAAAAACTGGTGATAGGACATTATACAGTATTTCAGTATTTAGTAATGACAGAATTCCCAACTTAGAAGGAAAACAAATGCACCCATATAGTTTTGTTTTCTTATAGTTGCCTAAGATTTATTAATTAAATACTTTCTATTTGATATTCAGAGAACCAGATTAACTTATTATTATGTATTTATTGCTTTGGCTTAGATGTTCAGTACACAGTATCAACTTTATATTTATGTAAGATTTTTATTTGTTTATGAATTCCATTTTGACTTTTTCCAGCCCCAAACTATTATTATATGTAGTTTTCCATCAGTTGCCCTTTAATTACAATACCATCAAACTCTTTAAATGTGTCTTAATAAATATGAGAATGCAAAGCCCTCAGTAAGTCGATTACAGTTGATTTTATGTGAGACACAGACCTACAGATATGTTTAATGTACAGTATGTACCACAACACCACAGGCCTACCTTGTTCTTGCTGTTTGCTGGAAGCAGCTTTCTGTCCTGGGGAGTAGAAGGCAGAGAGGACGCTGAGGGAGCTGACCAGCTGACTCTGAATTGAGCTCATTTTGGAAGGACCGGGCTTCCCCGCCGGCTTCCCCGTTGTTGTTGCTGCAGGGACTGCTTTTCCTGTTGGCTTGGCTGATGCTCCTTTTCCTGCCTCTGCTCTTTTCCCTGCTGTCTGTTTCTGTGTGCTGGGGCTCTCCTGCTGCGTGGCCGTCTGTTGAGCCCCGGCGCTGCTCCCCAGCTGTGCCCACTGCTCCCCAAGCAGCCCCGTTAGCCGGGTTACGACCTGTCCCAAAGCTGCGGGCGAGGTCGGGGACTCACTGGAACCTCTACGAGGAGTCTGGGATTCACCTGAACCGCGACGCTCGGCTGCCTCGCTCGAACCCCTGCGCAGCGGTTGTGTTTCAGCGGCGTCTTTGTGTGATTGAGTCTCACTTGAAGATCTACGAGAGCCCTGGGATTGAGCTTGGACCTCATGTGACCCTTGGCGAGTTGGTCGTTTCTGGGTGGCAGGCTGTGACACGCTGGGCCCTCTTTGTGGTGCTTTGACCTCTTTTGACTCCCGTCGAGTTGTAGAGGTTTGCGCTTGAATAGACTTTGGGCGGGTTGAGGCTTCAGAGGAGGCTGGAGTTGGGCTCGCAGCCTTAGTCTGAGGTTGCGATACAGTCTGTTCTTCACTAGACACCCCAGGAGACCTTTTTTCTAAAGTGCGGTCTTCAACCTGAGGCACAGAAGTGGCTTGCTGTGGCTCTGAGAGCGATGCTGACTGAGCCTCCAGCTGAGGTGAATCAAGTACCTGTGTTTGGGGCTGTGTTGCTTTCTGAGGTTGAGGCTGCTGAGCTTGAGTTTCACTGGATCCCCTTCGAGGACGCACAGGCGCTGTCTGAAGCTGAGAAGGCGAAGGCTGAGGCTGCTCTGCTGAGGGTTTGCGTCCTCTCTGAGGTCTTACAGGAGCTGTTGTTTTCACTGCTGTGTTTTCTGCTACTGCCACAGTGTCAGTGGGTATAGCTTCCTTGGTTTTTGCACACACAGCATCGCTATCTTTCAATTTTTTCTTCTCTGTTGTATCCGATTCAACTTGCTGTGATACAGTAGCGTCTGTAGCTACTACCTTTTGGGGCATAACTTCCTTTATTTCGGTTTTAATCTCTTCAGGTTTCTTTTCAGCATCAGATTCTGCATTTTTTACTGCTGCTGAACCTGTACCCTTCTCATCCTGCTTTACAGTGACTGAAACTGAAGGAGGTTCATCTACAGTTTCTACAACTATGACTGGACTCTCTGTTTCTACTTTCACCGTGACACTTTCACTTACCCCTACATCTTTTTCTATTCTTTCATTTACCTCCCCCCCTTCCACTGTTTGACTGACCACAGTTTGTACCTCTTGTACTCCTTGACTATCTGCACTTTCTCTCTCTTGACTTTCCGTTCCTGCATCTCTGGTTGGATTGTTGTCCTGCCGTCTCTCTGCCTCTGTTTCGGTCTGCTGGTCTGTCCTCGGTGCTGCCTCCGTCTCTGTCACCCTGTCCACAGTGTCCACTCTCTCTGTCTCTGTCCCTCTGTCGACACTGCTGGCCCTTGGCCTCATCGGATGGTCTGTCACTGCCTCTCTCTCAGTCTCTGTCACTTGATTAACTCTTTCTGCCACTGCTGTCTCTGTCATCTGATCTTGAGTGATGACCCTTTCAGTTTCTGTGCTTCGCTCCATGCTGTTGGCCCTGGGTCTTGGTGGCATCGCAGCTGCTACTTCTGCCCCCATCTCTGTCACCTGGTCATGAGGTTCAACTTTACTTGTCTCTGTTCCTTGATCTATGCTTCCAGCTCTTACTCTGGGCACACATACTTCAATACAGATTTTCTCTGTATCTGTTCCCTGATCCACTGTGGTAGGAGATTCTGTCTCCGTCTCCTGGTTGGCTACACCTATTTTCTCTGTTTCTGTCCCTGTGTCAATGCTCTCTCTTCTTGGCCTGAGAATTGCTTCTGGAGAACACACCTCTACTCTCATTCCTTCACTCAGCTGTAGAATTTTCTCTTCTTTCATCTTGTTCTCCTCCATTTGCTCTTTCAAAAGAGAACTAGTTCTCTCCAGCTTTTCAGTAGCCTGAGAGAGTTTAGCCTCAAGTATCATTAACTTTTCCTGCAAACTCTGCACGCTTTCTTTGTCTTCTCGAACACTCTCAGGTTTTCCTCTTTCTGCTGTGCTGTCATCTTGACAACTACTAATCTTTGCATCTTTTATAGCCGCCCTGAGTGATATTAATTCCTGTCCTGCAATATCCCGCGATAGCTTTTGTGCTGCATGCTTCACTGGACTCTCTAATGTCCCTTTTTGTTTGTTTGATTCTTCTGACAGCGCCGTTTTTTCGTCCTTTCCTTGCTCTGACATCCGACACATTTTCCCCTGACCTGGGGAACTCTTCATAGCTTCCTGATTTATCTCACCCTCTTTTTGTAACACTCTGCTATTCTCTGTCATATCTACTTTCTCTTTCTCTGTTACTGGCTTCTCTGGCTGACTCTGTGGCGCTTCTAAACCCCCAGTGGGTTGAGTCATCAGTGTTAACTTAAACTCTTGTGACGTCCTGTGTCCTTGTGGCTGAGTGTGTGTCCCAGCTTCAGAACTTGGGGGTGGTGTAGGGGATGAGGTGGCTTGCACCTGAGCCTGAAGCTGAAGCAGGAGCTTCTCTCTCTCCTCCCTCAGTGAACAGATCTGAGCCTTTAGCTCTGGGATGGTTTTGACTTGTTCCTCTAATTCCCTGACCCGTTTCAATGCCACTGTGATCTGCTGGTGAAGTCCTGCCCGATCCTGGGGAACACATCGTCTTTCTGTTACGTCTGGTGAAGCGCGGAACACATTCTCTGTTGAACCATTCTCTGGTGTTCCCACAATTCGATCTGGACTGCTGGAGTCAGAGCTTTTTCGTTGCTGAAGGGTGATGGGCATGCTAGACGCTCTGAGCAGGTTTGGTCGACTCTGGATTGTCGCTGATTTCTCTTCAATAATCCGAGCTCCTGCAGGTACTTCATCTCTAGGCTTAGGAGGAACATAGCCAGGTCCTAGACCAGTTGTACTCCTAATGCTCTGGCTTGTAGATCCTCCATCACCCGCCCTGAAGTCAAAGATCTGTTGGACTTCTGTCACCCGTGATTTAGGCTTGGGTCCCAAGGTGGAGGTCCCAGACCATGTGGTGTCTTTTTCTTTGGGCGGAGGTCTGACCCCATGTCCAGGGAGGCTGAAATTCCGTGGCAGAGTGCTGAACTTGGGTGGACCTTTGACCCTGCGTTGGATGTGGACCCTTTTGATGGTGTTACCTTTTTCAATATCATCAACATACTTGAGGAAGTCCAGGTCCAGGTGGAAGCCATACGGAGTCTCCACTGAATAGGGCAGCTGCTTCCTCTGAACACCACCCTCACTGCCCTTGGTCTGAAAGCCGTTGGCTGTGAGAAAAAATAAATAAATCAATATAGAAAAATCTATGCTCCTCCACCTTCTGCTACTACTACAACAGTAACGGCAACAGCTAACTAAAATTGACTAAGATGTGCAACTGCTCAACAAAATGAGAAGGAACTGAATCACAGATAATCATCAGCATTATTATTCCTTCTCACCCTCTTGTACAGACAGTCTGTGCTGCACCGCACACATGGTGCTTCATTATGTAAAACCATATCACTTATCGGGAAGTAATTATCATACAGCGACTGCGCCAAAACAAACTAATCAGCATGCGAAATGCTATGCATACTGTGTCATGTTATGAATACAGTATGAGACAGAGGGCGGTTATCACCTGAAGGAAACAAATATATGGCTGTATTGGAAATCTAACAGGAGTAAAAATGTAAATATTTAACCTTCATTTCAAATGTTGTATTTTGTATTGAATAAAAATGTTTTACATAAATAATTACTAGTAAAATCTCTGTAAGGGAAATAAAGGAAGTGTTCCATAAACATGTCACTGTATAAAGTCATGGTAAGTGACCCTCACCACTTTTCTTGTCCATCATGGGAGGAAGAGGAGTTCTCAGTCATCGATTTGTGTTTGCTACAGGTGGAGCTGGCAACCTAGACAAAAACAGAATGAGGAGACCTGTAAGTACCTGAAATATTGTCTGTCATTATATAATAAAACTTACAGCAAGAAAGTATTATTAGCACACTGCAAGCAAACCAAGAAGAAAATACAGGAGAGAAAATGGGTCCTTGGATGAGTTTCTACACAATGCCCAGCTACAAACATAGTGTTTCGTGTAGACTGAAGTAATTTCTTTCAGCTCAGTAAACCACGCAAAATAACATAAACTTTGACTGACTTTAGACAACAAGGTTATGAATATTTTTCTCTGACACAAGGTAGAAGGCACAAAAGGTTTTTCTTCCACTGTTACCACTTACTCAAAGGGTATTTCAGTTTTTCTGTACAATAGTGTAAAATCTCAACCCTAGCTTAAAATATGCCTTGAGATGATTTTTTGTTTCGACATAGTGCAATATGAATGAATAAATAACCAAATGAATGGATTTGTATCCTCTAATTTAAGCAAGACCATAAACAAGTGTTGGCAATGGTGCAAGGAAAGAGTGCAAAATATGTTGACATTGTACGTCTTGTCAAATATAATCTAAGCTCTTTGTTATTTCCCACATGATGTCTTCTTCACATGAATTACTTAATGCACAAAACACAGCATATTTGTCTGACAAATGAGTGCGTAAGAATTGTTTTACATGCACCACAGAGCAGTAGTGCTAGCAGTTCAGACAATTACACTAAAGTGAGATAGAGAATCATTTAATTTCTTATTAGACTAATGGAAAGCTTGAATTCAATATATTACATAATGTAAATTTCGAGTCAATTATTGTGCAGTCTCGGCTGTAACAAATAAATCAGTTTACACCAAACACCAGTAAATATTAATAGCACTATAAAAGTAAAAGCAGTGCCATTAAATTCATTAAGTTCAGTTTTATTTTCATTGCTGAGCTGGACCTGAAAACCATTGTAAAGTTAAAACAACACTGAACTGACCCAACAAGGGGAACACGTTCAATTTAGAACCACTTTGTTTCATTTGTTCCAGTTGAAAGAGCCAAGAAATCAGAGCTGGTTTCACTTTTTTCTTTTTTTTTTTTCACAAAGAGTTCACTGCAGAGGTAAGCGAAATGGAAAACAATTCAGAGAGGGGAGTCAAAACTTTTAAAGGCTTATGTAAAGCCTCCTAATAAAATATCCAATACTAATAAAACCCAAGGGTTCAACCAACCTTGAGTTAGCTACACAATCAAATCCATATTAAACGAACACTTAAGACCTTACAGCCAAATATAAACTCTGAGGCTGTTTAGCAAATAGGCACAAATTATTCACGCAATTTCCATGCACATTAGTGTCAGTAGAGAAAATACCCAGTATGTAAGAGACAAAGCGTATGAATGCCTGAAGCTCTATTTTAATAAGAGGTGGAGTTCAAACATAAACATCCAAGGCACTATTTGAGGTACAAATTAGCATTTCCATTAGTTTTAGTTGGTGGTACACCATATGTAGGGTATAGGTTGAAATGATATCATAGATGCAGTTCAGAGTTTTACACCAACCTGAAGATCTTAAAAGATTTGGTTTTGTTTGATGGTATTGCCTCTGTCACTTCTAATTTAATTCTAGATCTTTATGTAATTTTTTTTTGTGTGTAGAAACACTGAGGTCTTGTGGGAATAAGAAAACCTTAACTCTCAGAAGGGATTTACCCATTTGAAATGACTGCTCTGATATCTGCAGACAGAACGAGACCGTAATGTTTCACATTGTTGCGAGCTACAAAAAGTATACTGATGAAAAAAACACCCCACAATATAAAGATTGATCAACTTGTCATTCTTTTCTCCACCATACTTCAGAGGATTTTCAAGTATTTATTTGATCTTGCACTGAATGATATTTCCAAAGCTCATGCAAACTTTATTTGACACGCTCATCTGCTATCATTAATTACAATAACAAAACTGCACTGAGGCGTCCGCGAAAGCAGTGGTTCTCAACCATTTGTGAATAAACACCCCCTTACATCATCATGAGCCTCCTGCCCTCCCAACCCAAAAAAAAAAAAAAAAAAAATGGTGACAGGGAGGGGCGTTAGATCAGCCCGTACCTAACCCTCATCTCAACATTATCCTTCCTGTAGCCACCCCTGACATCTACCCCCCTTTCAAAACAAATTTTCGAGCAGTTGTGTGTGTGTGTGTGTGTGTGTGTGTGTGTAGGGGGAGGGTATTTGCTGTTGAGAAAGTGGCAGCACTGGTAAAAAATGCTACCTTCTAATATAGACAATAGAGTTGCAAAAAAAAGTTAGTAGACCATCAAGTCATAAAAACAATGGTTCTGCAGTCAAGTACTAACTCCTGTGTGAATCGTGTGACTAAAACAGACAGAAAAAAAAAACATGGAATGTCTAAAAGCACTGTTTTTGTCAGTACAATGTCATAGATATTGATGTTTGTTATCATTATATTTCTCCAAACAAGTGTACCTTTAGTTGTACCGGGCATTAAAATGAACAAGCAATTGAAGAAAACATAGGGTGGTCTATATCAGAGCTGTCAAAATGAACATGTTAATACAGATTAATCCATCATCATAATTAATCTGAATCCAAATTTTAACTCAGCTAATCCATCTGTAGTGTAGAATGACTCTGAACATCTCTGGCAGTTTGTCCCAGTCGTGTTAGCGTTAGGCATGCAGAAATGGGCAGTTGTTCCGGTAGTGATGAGTAGCAGAACCAACCCCTTAACCCATGAACCTTTAGTTCTAACAGGCTTAAAATGAACAAGAAATTGGCAAATGAAGAAAACATAGGGTGGTCTAATATTTTTTTCCAGGACTGTATTATTGTGAGGAATAACACTGACTGATGACCCTCCACCCCCCCCTCATTTGTGTCTCAGCACCTTCAGCATATTTAGATATATTTATGGGTTGGTACAGATATATTGTGGAGTACTCACAGGGTAATCTGTGTGTGTTCAGTGCTGAGCGGGGACATATTTCTAGCCAGGCATTGCATGAGCCGGCAACGTAATCAATCAAAATGAGTCAGTCCACCTCGGGACCCAAGGAGGAACTATGACAGCCTCTATTTGTTTCCTCTCCTGTCTTCATGATTGAGCTTTTATAATGAAAAGAACGGGTGACCTGAAGCAGGGTTGTTGTCTTTGTTACAGATGAACAGATATACACACACACCGGTCAACGGACTGACAACCGCTGCACACGAACTGACACCGTGTGATTGCTGCCATGACAACCGTTACTCAATTCATGACTTCTGAGTGTGTTAGGAGTGCAAAAGACAAGTTTCCTGAATCGCCTTGAAACTTAATGCGACTACAATCAGCTCTCTGTCCTAAAGGCTTAATTAGCTGATTCTGGAGCAGAAGAATGCTGCGTCTAATTGCGGAGTACATGCAGGCACACACTGGTGGCAATTACATGCAGTGGGCAGGCAACAGAACCTTCCTTAATTAGATCATTACCAAGTCAGAGACAAAGGTAGATGGGTGAGAATGGAGGAGGGAGTGTATAGAAAGAACAGGAAGGGCAATAGAGCAAATACAGTTTATAGTGTCAGAAAAAGACGAATTAGTCAAAGTGTGAGTGTAGCTGACAGCCTGACAGATAAAGACGTAAAAGGTACGGACATGACAGAAAAGATCAAAAAAGTCACACCAGTGATCCATGATTTGATAGAAGTGTAAGGAATCCCCCTAATGAGAAAGACAGAGTCAACCTGACCTTCCCTACAGTGCAGATGTGCTCATTTTCTTGTTGTAATTAAAGCCACTCCTAATACTTTTGTGGTTAATGAAGGTCAGCAACAACATAACATTTGTGCAGTGTTGACTGAGCTCTGCAGATAATTACATGATGAGTGATAATATCAGGCTAAATATCCTTCACGCATGCATGATCCTGTATACACACTGTCCTACTAGCAGGTTATTGAAATTAAATACTGCAAGTCCCACTATGAATGATGCACAATGTACACTGAATTAGGGGATCAATAAGCGTGACCCAAAAGCTCATTAAAGCTGCACTAATATAAACAGATACTGGTACTAGCTTCACTGGGACATGTATGTGTGTATATTCTTTAATGCTGCATGAAGTACAGTACTGTGTGGAAGTCTTAGCTTTGTTGTTTTTTTCAGGATTGAAATGAATATAGATATTTCTGTCTCATTCTCTTTTCTTCACATACAAAAAAAGAAAACAATACAGGCACAGACACACCAAATAGAATAGAATAGAATAGAATAGAATAGAATAGAATAGAATAGAATAGAATAGAATAGAATAGAATAGCCTTTAC
>JAPTGZ010000019.1:5918937-5929251 GCA_029814645.1 Fowleria isostigma
TTTCCCCCTCTAAAACATAGAGGAAAGTTTGGAGTTGTCATTATTTATAAATTATTATGTTATTATTTTCTTGGTGCAGCCCACTTCAGATCAAATTTGGCTGAATGCGGCCCCTGAGCTGAAATGAGTTTGAGACCCCTGATGTAAACATTATGATAATGTAATTTAACTTTTATCACTCTAAAATAAAAAAGTTAGACATACTGATTTTAGAATTGTTATTTATATATACTGCTCAAAAAATCAAGGCAACACTTAAACAACACATCTTAAATCTCAGTTAATGAAATATTGCAGTTGAAAATCGTTATTCAATATATACTGATCATTTTTATGTTATTTTGGTCTCAACTCACTGTAATTTATCTTGAATAACTATTTTCAACTGCAATATTTCATTCATTGAGATCTAAGATGTGTTGTTTAAGTGTTCCCTTGATTTTTTTGAGCAGTCTATCATTATGTTATTATTTTAATGAACTAGCATGATTTTGACACCCCTGGTCCGGAGTATTTGAACACTGCAGATGTGCTTTATGGAGGAGTAAGGAGCATCATTTAAGGGGGCTGCCACTCTTAAAATCCTCAGTGTGCTCATTAGACACTGATATGAACTCAGGTTACTGATGTGAGAAAAAAAAAAAAAAAAAGCAGCTGAAGGGACACCGGAAATGATATCAGGGTCAGACAGGAAGTTATTTGTGCCTGTAGTAGGCTGGATGGATAGTCTGCTTCCTGCCAAGAGAGAGAGAGAGAGAGAGAGAGAAACCATGAAAGGAGTGACTGCCAGTCTCACCCACACTGCCACTTCTATCTTTATTTCTGCCAAGTTCTGGGTTTATTTTTGGATCCATACATGTTTACAGCATTAGTTCTAAGACTTTATCCTTTAATTTAGTGAATGACTTATCTGCATATTAATAGCTAGATGACTGAATTTGTATTAATGCTTAATGGGATCAGTGTAATATCTGTTAATATGTTTTCCACTCTTTAGCCGGAGGTGCTGGAACAGATTCACAACCTTAAGGAGCTATGGCTGGATAACAACTCTCTACAGTCAATACCAGGGGTAAAGAACACGACAAACACTTGCATTGCCATTTACTCTTTTGCCTTCTTTCTGTCATTCAGTGTCTTTTCCCCCCACCTTGTTTCCTCTCTGCAGTCAATAGGGAAGCTTCGCCAGCTGCGGTACTTAGACTTAGCTAAGAATCGCATTGAGTCGTTGGACACAGATATCTCAGGCTGTGAAGCTTTAGAAGACCTGCTGCTTTCCTCCAACATGCTTCAGCACCTCCCAGACTCTATAGGTACATTCAAAAACAAAAACATATATGTTCTATACCAGTGGTTCCCGATTTTTTTTTTTTTGTCTCGTGACCCCATTTTAATGTCACAAATTTCTGGTGACCCCAGACACTCAAACTGGACACTGTTTTTTTTTGCTAAAATTAATTTGTTTTTAATCATGTAATGGTTTTCTATTCTATGTTGCAAATAAATGTTAATTTTAGACACATTTAGTCTATTTAATGTATATTATTATGGATCAGGTGTTGACTACTGCACAAAGTGATAATTTTATTTTCCTTGGTCAGGATATGTACAGTCAAGGGTGAATATTAATACTGATCAAACAATAATGAAAGAGCTGCAGCATCTTAAACCAGCCACAAGGAACATTTGAAAGATAATTCAGATATTTTATCTCAGATATTATAGCTGCATTTTATTTAAACTTGATTTTTATTAGGAAAAGTGTGTGGTGTTTTTTATTATAATGAAATATATTTTGAATCATTAAAAGATATTTTTTGGGGGTTTTTTTTGTTGATTTTTTATTAATTACTAGAAATTTCAGGCACCCCCATGTGAATTCCAGGCAACCCTACATGGGGTCCCAACCTCAAGGTTGAAAAACACTGTTCTATACCCTGATCTGAACTTTAAAGATGCATTGAACCATTACAGAGATGGACTAGCACATAGCAGTGTTTTGAAAAATTAACTTTTCTTATGTACTGAAGCGACAGACAAAAGTCACGTTTCCATTAGCCCTCAAACTACGTGACCATTATTTGTACATAAAAATTTGCCTAATGGAAAAACGACAACTTCGCCCAAACTCTCATTTTTTGATGAAAGGCTTTTGCGCTGGCAAGAGGTGTTTTTTTTGGTCATAGCAAAAGTCAGGCATTTTTGAAAATTTATCTCGGTGTGCACTGTAAGTAGCGTAACTCCACGCAGTCACACTAGCAACAACAAAAAACAAGTCAACCAAGCGAAACCCACCAGGTTCTTTCTGCGTGGAACTGCAACAAATTTCCAAAAATGCCCGACTTACCTACCTGCTAGGTATGTAAACACAGACTTGTTTATGGTGGTGTTCACTTTGAAATTGTTCACGGTGAAGGAAGAGATTCAGGTGCATAATCACGGAAAGACTTAGGTAGGCTATTTACAGATTTGATAAAAAATTGGTGATGAAAGTCATCCGCAGCTATGAACTGATGAGCACAAACAAGGGAAAAAAACCCAAGCAATAGTTATTCATATATGCTTAGAAGTCTGGAATGGAGTTATTCCTATTTTTATAGCAATTACTGTTGTCTGTCGACCTTATACAAAGTACTTCAAAATCCAAAATGGCGGTATATATGGACATATTGTGTGATAAGCCTCCAAAATACACATGCATTATTCCCCTCCTTGATCCACTTTGATTGTTTTTGCATGAATTTTTGTACTTTTCAGGAATGTTGAAGAAGCTAACAACACTGAAGGTAGATGACAACCAGCTGACCTCACTGCCTAACACTATCGGGAGGTAAGAACGGTGCACGCACCTCCCACAAAAAAAAGCAAAACTAAAAATTCAAGTAAACATTCCAGTTTCATTTCGACTTCCACATTATCTTTCTTATCACAGCAGGTGATTGTTTACTTTTGGTGGGTTGTTGTTTTCCTTGTTTATCACTGTTGTTGATGATTGGGGGGGTTCTGTGTGTTGTGTTTGCTGCGTTGCCATGGCATTAGTGCGAAGCCCAAGCAAGGGTGAGTAACATTAGCCTCCTGGATCCAGGGGTGCGTTCAGAGACAGATAGATGTTCAACTGCGCAACAGATACAAACACACATGCATTTAGAGGCATCCAAATTGTGTAGCAGTTACATGCAAACATCAGTCTAAAGATATAGGAAATTATTTAACACCTATTTTTACGTTTGCCTTCGGATCAAATTTACATTCTAATTCTGAAATTATCATCCCGACTAAAAAATCTGATGTTGAGACAGAAATGATTGCATGTAAAATGTGTATAAAACAGTCAAAATCCAATCACATTAATCACATTAGATTAATATTTGGTGAACTAATCCCATTTTTTGAGGGGAATATGCATTTCGAAATCAAATTACAGTCAATGCCTTCATACATTCTAGATTGCGTTTGCAACACTTTGTATCTGAACGCTTTGAAAACCTTTTGTCTTTGTGAACAAGTCCCAGGTTTTAGAGTTAATAAGTAGTACTGTAGATCCATTACTTTCCCTTTAGAGTTGATAACATCATAGGTATCATAATAGATCCTATTTCTAGCCCTTAAGTGTTGATTAAAAATGATGTGCTGTTCTTACCCTGCTGTTTCTACTCTACTTTATACCCTTAAGTAAGTCATTATTAACCATCAAAGGCTATCTTGTAGTGCTTTTCCGCATGGTACAGGCTCAACTTGACTCAACTCAGACTGGGTAGTAAATTTTTTTTAACACCTTCAAGACTACATGAGCAGAGGCGATAATGCAGACAACTAATATATCATAGAAAATCATCAGTGTAACTACTCTGAGCATCATATAATGAGTGAGAAAGGACAGAAAATAACTTTAATTATAAAAGTGAAAGTCAAAAGAGGAGGCAGAGGTGTTAAAGGTCAGGGTGAAGATGACGTCAGGGCAGGATCATGGTGCGTTGCTATGACGTTCAGCTAGATTGAGAAGTATGTCTACGGGGGAAAACAGTAACTGGCACCAAAACGGAGGAGGGTCGAGTTGAGCTGGTATCAGGCGGTGGAAAAACTTCAGTGTGTGAGTGTTTCTTTAAAGTCATGAGTAAGTTACCCTGCTGTGCTATCGTCAACATAATGTGGATTAAATACACACTAAAGATGTGACACTTGACTCACTGCTGCTTTGAGCTGCTTTGATTTAAAAAAAATAAAAAAAATAAAAAACCATGGTGAACTTTTTAAGACCATTTTTTGGCAATGGCTACTACCACAGTACTGTGGCATGGAATATCGGTTTGTCTATTGCCACTAATGCTGCAACAACAAATCGATTCTTAAAAGAGTTTGCAATGAATTCAACAGTCGATTCGTTGGATCTTGAGCATGTTAGTATTGAGGTATGCCCACACGCTGAGGAAAATACAGTGCAGGATGGCTGATCTAGATGTCAGATACCGATGTCCTGTTGAGCCACTGTTTGACCAAATGTAGTGCACCATTTATGGGGAAAAAAATGCCTAAAATCCCACAGCGCAGTACATTTCAGGAAACGGAGCTACTGTGGCCACCGGGAACATAATGTAAACCTAGCTAGTTTGCTCGCTGGCTAGTTAGACACAACTGTCATAAGTATAACATCTCCATTTATCAGGTTACCAGACTAACATTACCTATCATTGACCGAACTAATACATACAATGCTAGTTTGATAGACTATAACTACAGCTAGTTGAAGACTATAACTTGTTACTCTCTAGCTATAACAAGTCTAGGTAGTGGGCTAGTGCTTGCTAACTGTAATCATTAGTGACACGCACCATGTCCTCTGACAGTGAGAAGGACAAAAAAACGGCGCACCCAGCGGGGAGTGATGCGGCGCCTACAGCCGCTCTGTCACATAACTCGTCTGCCAATTGAGTCTTTTGTGTTTATCCAATGAATCGATTAGTTATTAAAATAATCTACAGAATAATCAATAATTAAAATCATTGTTAGTTGCAGCCCCTATTGCCACAGACCAATCAAATATTAGCATCTGTACTAGAGCCAGTCATGGATACTGTTTACATGAATTCATTAGTCCCTTGCTGCCACAGTACTGTGGTCATATATGGTGTATGCTTCAATGCATTCCTTTGTGCATTTTGCTACCACAATACCAGAGGTGGGAAATAACGAAGTATAAGTACTTTGTGGGATTTCAGGATGTGGTAAATAACCAGTCTACATATGATGAGAGCCAGTGCTGGTTTCAGGCACCATAATGTTTTTGGCAACATTCAGATATGGCGCCCCTCCCCATGCTAGGATGCCTGCTATCCGAACTCCAACAGAGCCTCATCAAACTTACAAGCAACCTGACTCATGGTTCACAAGAAATGAATCTACCCTGCTCCAATGCATGTCTATAGGCAGATTGATTGACTTTGTGGTAATAGACAAACCAATATTTCGTGCCACAGTACTATGTCAACAGCCACTTTGGGGTTTTTTTGTACTACAGCTATAACATGGGCCACCAAATATACCCATTAGAAATGGAAAATATATGTATTGTACAGAAAGTTATGGTTCTTTGTTATTTTATCAGCATAGGTGTTTTACCGTCTGTTTTGCTGTGACTGTTGCTTGTCAGTAGTTTCTTGCAGGCTGATAACTGATATAGAGATGAGAGAGAAAGCAGTCAGTGACTATGTTTACATGCGTAGTGTCATTTTAACTGTCACCCTCAACATGCAGCCTATTCTGGAGGAATAATGTAAATCAGGCCTTCTTCCAAATGCAGCCTTTTCAGAGATGTGTTGATTATGCTACTCTGTGATGATAATAATAGGGCTTTTAGGGGCATTCTTTGACAATTAACACATTTGGAATATGCACCTCTGTTAGAGTTTTTTTGTTCAACCTATGACTCACAGCCTCTTAACCTGTTTGAGCCCGTTCACAATTGACGCTTATTTGGAAATGTACATTCTAAACATTTTCAGTCCGAAGGGGGAAAGATGTGAAAAATATGTAAAATATCACAAGAGAATCCTTTTCCCGATGGTAGTTAAAGGAATGACTGAGGGAGGCTGTATTTGCATGGTTGAACAATCAGTGGAGAAAGTGTGGCTGCATGTAAACTGAAATTAGAGGAATATTAACAGTCACTAGCCATGCAATCATCAGTAGAAATATTGTCTTCTTAGGAAAAAAGTCAAAACTGGAATGTTTTCATGCATGTAAACATAGTCACTGTGACAAAGAAGTATTCAGAGAGCAGCTGTGTTTCATGATCAATGTCCCCTGTGAATTATTTTTTTTACATTATCTAGATCTGTCTCTTCGCATTTCACCTCCTGTCATTTCCTCCAGTTTCCTGTTGTTTCCTGTTTTTTCTCCTTTCTTTCTCCTCATTTCTCCTCTCCACTCCTCCTCCTCCTCTACTCTCCAAGTTTCTCCTCTTACTCTCCTCTCTTCCTCCGCTCCTTCTCCTGTTCTCATTTCTCCTTCTCTTCTCTCCTCTTCTCTCCTCCGTCACACCGTATGGTGGCCCAGATGGTCCAGTCCTTTGGGAATAATAAGAGCAGACTAATGCAATGTTAACAGTGACATTACATTAATGTAAAAATGTTGTCTCATTAGCATTAGCCGGCTGTTAGCGTGCTGATAGGCCAACGATGGCGGCCAAGGGGGGGTCAGGGTGGCCTGTAGAGGCTTGTCATGGATGTAACTGTGAATATGGGTGAAGCGGAGAAGTTTAGATCCGAGTTGAAGAATTTCTGGCATTAAAGAACATACACTTTACTAAATAATGCTGCAATTTGCAAAGAGAAATTGGCAAAATGACTCAAATTATCAACCAAATGTGGGTAACACCACCACCAGATTGACTGTAACTGCCCTTTTCTTCAATGTGATGATCTTTTCTTTCTCTTAACACTCGACTTTAGATGTTTCATCTTCAAGACAAATAATGTATTATTATCACGCCATGTTAAAGGATAAGGTTGGCATCATTCTGTAGGTTTTTATACTTTCAACAAATCTGATAAAAGACCAAAACAGTGTAATAGTCCATTAATCCATCTCTCAATTCTCTAACTATTTCACACAGGTCTTTGCTCACTTTGAAGATGTAACCATGAAAAGGTGTAATTTAGTAGTTATTTTAATTCCTTTTTTCTTGCAAACTTTGCTGAAACACAAACATTAGTGGACTGTTAACTCCAGAATGACACACTTGGTTTACTTACAATAGCATTATGCAGGCCTTAAAGGGGTGATATTTTGCTAAACCCATTCTTCTTAGTCTTTGTTCATTTATTTGTGCATTTGTGGACCCTAATAGTTGATAAAGTTTAAGTTTGAACCCTCAGGTGCTGCAGATCTATCTTCATATTCATTTTGGCAGGAATCAAGTGGATTTCTACAACCCGTTTTAATTACTTCTTAATCTGTTGCTTTAATAAGTAATTACGTCGCTACATTTGCACATAAAGGTCAAGACTTCCGACAAGTAAATCTCCAAGTACGACATCATCAATGGCGGTTATAGTCCATATGGCTAATTCCTGGTTGAGTTTTAAACACATCTAAAGCATATTTGCATCTAATATTTCTACGCACCCACCTAGGAAAGACGTGTCTAAACCTTCGATACCTCAACTGGCCGGTCTGATTGTGATTTCATTGAATTTGAAGAGATTTCCACATATTTTTACTTGTGGCACTAGATGCTATGCTAGTTTATTCGCTAATTTCTGGCTCAGTTTTAAACATATCTAAACCATATTTGCACCTAATATTTCTACACACCCATCTAGGAAAAACATGTCTAGACTTTTAACACCTTAACTGGCTGGTCTGATTATGATTTCAGTGCATTTGTAGAGATTTTCATGTATTTTTACTGGTGGCGGTAGACGCTATGCTAGTTCGTTTGCTAATTTCTAGTTCGGATTTAAACACATCTAAAGCATATTTACACCTAATATTTTTACACATCCATCCATTAAAGACATGTCTAGACCTTTAACACCTTAAGTAGCCAGTCTGATTATAATTTCAATGCATTTGTAGAGATTTACATGTATTTTTACTGGTAGCAGTAGACGTTATGCTAGTTCGTTTGCTAATTTTTGGTTTGGATTTAAACACATCTAAAGTATATTTAGGCCTAATATTTCTACACACCCACCTAGGAAAGACATGTCTAAACTTTTAGCACTTTAACTGGCTGGTCTGATTGTGATTTATTGAGTTTGAAGAGATTTTCACTTATATTTTGGTGGCGCTAGATGCTATGCTAGTTCATTCGCTAATCTCTGGTTCGGTTTTAAACCCATCTAAAGCATATTTACACCTAATATTTCTACACTCCTGTCCATTAAAGACATGTCTCGACCTTTAACACCTTAACTGGCTGGTCTGATTAAGATTTCAATACATTTACAGCGATTTCCAGGTATTTTTTTTACTCACTTCATGCTAATTAATTGAATACGTGTCTACAGTGCGCTAATTCCGGCTCAGTTGTAAAGCCATCTAAAGCATATTTAGTCAAAAATTTTTGACATAATGCTATTACAACACCGTGTCACAAATTATATATGTGTCAACTGGCTCATTGTATTTAAAGGGCCAGTGCTAAGAACCACCTGTCTACTGTCATTAGTCAGAAATAGGGGTGAAGATGGACCTGTGGAGTTGAATTCATTTTATTTATTTATTTGTTTTGAGGAGAAAAAGATGGAACAAAACCAGTTTTAGCGTACAAGAAATTTGATAACAGACTAAATACATAATAAATAAAAAATAATCAAGAAAATATAATAAATTCCATGTTCACTGGTAATAGCAAAACAAATTAATTAATGAAAAATTCAGACCCAAACATAGCATTTACAGTTTATGTAGACACAAGGAAATGTTTTAAAATGCAAAATTCCATTGTATAAAAGCAAAATATCACTCCTTTAATGGGATGCATTAGGGCTGTGTAATATGACCCAAATCTTATGTCATATCCAGATAATGACCATATAGAAGGACGTGATTTCTTCTTATTATTACCCCTTTTTTGTCCTTCTCCTATGCAGATTTACCCCACTTTGTGTCACTGTAAATGTTTTTTTGGTATTTCCTCCATGTAAATTTCCCTCCTGCATCAATACCATGCAAACAAAATAAAGCGTCATCAGTGTGATCTGTGACTTAATGCAGTTGATATATTTTATTGTAATATTTCACAGCCCTAAGTTGCCTTTATGAAGATGTTACACAGTGTAGAAGCCAAAAAAAAGTGTTTTCAGACAGAAGCCTGTGGTGCACACCGCAGAGTTAGTCAGATCAATTTATTCTTTTTGAGGAATTTTCACAGGATTTGTTGGTAATAAAGAAATCTCCATCCTTATCCTTTAAACCCACCGTGTCTGTAAGTACTGTAGAGTTTACAGCTTCACAAGCATTTATGTTCTTTATCTGCCATGCTTTCTCTGTCTGTCATTTGTGTTCCTCTGTCTGTCTTTCTTTCTTTCTTTCTTTCTTTCTTTCTTTCTTTCTTTCTTTCTGTCTTTTGTTCTTTCTGTCCAACTTTCTTTCTTTCTTTCTGTCTTTTTTTTATTCTTTTGGTCTTTGCATCTTTCTTTCTGTCTTTTGTTCTTTCTTTCTTCTTTCTTTCTTTCTTTCTTTCTGTCTTTCCATCTTCTGTTGTCCATCTTTCTTTTGGCCTTTTGTTCTTCCTTTTTCTGTCTTTCTGTCTTTCTTTTATTCTTTCCTTCTTTCTTTCTTTTTTCTTTCTGTTTTTTGTTCTTTCTTTCCATCTTTTTTCTTTCTTTCTGTCTTTCTTTCCCTGTTTTTTTCTTTCTGTCTTTCCTTCTTTTTGTCTTTCCATTTTTCTTTTTCTTTTGTTCTTCTAACTTTCCATCTTTCTTTCTGCCTTTTGTTCTTTGTTCTTTCTTTCATTCTTTCTGTCTTGCACTTTCTGTCTTTTGTTCTTTCTGTCCATCTTTCTTTCTTTCTTTCTTTCTTTCTTTCTTTCTGTCTTTCCATCTTTTGTTCTGTCTGTCCATCTTTCTTTCGGCCTTTTGTTCTTTCTTTGTGTCTTTCTGTCTTTCTTTATTCTTTCCTTCTTTGTTTCTTTTTTCTTTCTGTGTTTTGTTCTTTTTTCCATCTTTTTTCTTTCTTTCTGTCCTTTTTGTCTTTCTATTTTTATTTTTATTTTGTTATTTCTCTTTCTATTTTTGTTCTTTCTTTGTTTCTGTCTTCCTGTTTTTTATTTTTATTTATGTCTTTTTATTTTTTATTTATGACTTTTGT
>JAPTGZ010000019.1:6360857-6376950 GCA_029814645.1 Fowleria isostigma
AAGTCATCAAGTACACTCAACTTGATTGTTTTAGTTGCACAAACTTAATTTATGTTTACTCTTTGAAGGAAGCACTAATTAGTAGAACTTAAAATACTTTTTTCTCTTTACTTGTTTTTTAAGTGCAATTTAAGTGTTTTCATGCTTTTTTTTAAGTAATGATAACTAATTGTGTAAGTGTAGCTTGTCCTACTGCACACAGTTTTTGTGCTTGAGCCCATGACATTTTCTTGCAAGCATAACCAAATATGTGGTCAAATGCAACTCAGCAAGTGGTTTGATTATTTTAAATATTTTTTGGTCATAATTTGGTCTTTCATTAGGTACAGTCCCCCTGTGATCTTAAAGTTCAAGATAAGGAAAGGCAAGCTGCATAAGAACACGGTGTGGTCTTTGTTTCTGAACTTCATTTACCAACATAGTATAAGAGTTAATAATAGGTGTCAAAATGCAAAATACAATCGGAAGTTCAGAAGAAGCAAAAGTAAAGCTGCTGCAGTCTGAGTCTGAGGCAAATCAAGTTTCTAAGTAACAATCTTCCCACGTTGTGTTTCCCTGGATAGTTTTTCCATACTGAGCCAAGGAGCAAATCAGCATTCACTTCAAAAGATGTGCATGTCATCTGTCTCTTACACCCACAAACTCACGTACACAGATGCAAAGATTTTTTGGGGGGATATGTCCCCCTCAATATTAAACCACCCACATTTGTACCTTCCAATAAAAACATGTAAGGGTTGGAGGACTTTTATTTTGGGGGGAAAAAAAACAACAAAAAACTCCTTGTATAACATTCCATACTACACATTCAGAGTGTAGTGAAGTGTGTGAGCAGCATCTCCTTATGGAGCTGTGCACATGGAGGCAGGTTGATAACAATGGAGGAGTCAGGAGTGAAAAATAAGAGGACGTTTGACATGAAGACTTTTTGTTGTCACAGAGTCACAAGCTAATCTCATGGTGCCCATTAAACCTTGCGAGGTGCTTAAGAAAACAGCAGACAAGCTTTCCATATCACCCTCAGCAGCGGTGGTTTTTGACAGTGTGACACATACTGTAAGCCCAGATGTCAAATATACTTAAAAAATTAATTAGAATGTGCTTAAAAAAATATAGGCTGCCCCTATAAGGCGGGGGTCTCAAATTCATTTTAGTTTCAGGAGCACATTCAGCCCAATATGATCTGACATGGGATGAGCCAGTAAATTAATAACAGTGAAAAAAATAAAATTACATTATAATAATGTTTAAATCTACTTAGTGTCTTTTATAAAATGTGAATAACATGAATAACCAGAAATCTCTTAAGAAAAATAAGTGCAATTTTAACAGTATTATTTAAGCTATTTATATAATTCCATATGTGTTAAATAAGATACAGTCATATAAAAAAAATATTAGGCCACCCAATGTTTTCTTCAATTTCTTGTTCATTTTAATGCCTGGTACAACTTGTTTGGACAAATATAATGATGACAACAAAAATAGCTCATAAAAGTGTAATTTCAGAGCTGATATCTATACATTTTCCATGGTTTTCTTGACAATAACCAATATCACATAAGTACTTATATCATTATCTATGGCATTGTACTGACAAAAACAGTGCTTTTAGACATTTTATGTTTTCTTTTCTGTCTGAAGTGAGTACTTGATTGCATAACCACTGTTTTTGATGACTTTTGATGGTCTAATAATTGTTTCTGTGACTGTATATGCTAATGTGGACATGAGATTCAAAAGCATTCAAGGACAGCTATGCAGACTATCTAAAAGAACTGTATGTTCCAATCCCTGGTGCTTGAATTTGTGTTTTGCTTTACATAAATAAAGCTTGATGTGGAAAATGCATAAATTGGTTCATAAAGTCCATCAGAATGCAGGACCCATCACTTAACTCTATCCCTCTTGGATGCCTACTGGGAACAACCCATATATATGTTTTTTTTTTTCCAGTGGCTACAATTATCACTCCTTCGAAAAGCCAGTAAAAATTTACAGTTATTATAATTTTTCTGTTTATATATATATATATGTATCTATATGTAACTGAAAAATTATTATTATTTTTTTTTTAAAAGAAGGTTAAAAAAAAATAAAGAAAAAAATTAAGAAAATCTATTATTTAATTCCATTGGTTGGCCTAATATGGGTTGTTGTCATCTCCACCTATCACAGCATCTGTTACATTTGAAAAACAGAACCTGTTCTAATGTTCGTCAAATCACGTTTTTAATTAAATAACAGAGGTGTTAAAACTCATCATTGAGCATAAGGGGTGGAGTGGGGGAGGTGTCGTCAAATGTCGTCTTTATGGGGAAAAGAGTTAATATGCACCCTATAATGTTCAAACAAACACCCATGCACATAACCTTCACCTGATTCTATCCTTTTTCCTGTTTTACTCCTTTACCATAACACACTTCTGCTGCCTTCTTCCTAAACTATCACAAGTAATACATTTTTGTCTTAATTTCTGGTCCAGTGGAACAGAAAGTGTGACTGTGGTGTTTCATTTCGTGGATGAAAGTGAGAGACTGTGAGGTCTTTGAATGTGTTTGATTATTGAACTGTCTGATGCTGAGGGGGGGGATGTTAAGGTGTTGTCATTTTCTCTAAGTGCTGGAATTCATCTCTAATACAGAGCTAGAAGGAAGAATAAGTTGGTGGAGGAAAAAAAAAATGCACACAGAACGAAGCTGATTTAAATTTGGGCCTGGCTCCCTGCTTCATATGCGAACAGCCCTGTCTCATCAGAATTTATTACTTTTCAATGAGCTGCTGGTTTGCACTGAGAGAACATAAACCTCTGAATAAAATCAATTTGGTGTGAATGTACGAGACATTTTCCCCGCAAAGCCCGCTGTCCTTTATGCTTCACGAGATGGTAGGGTCTTAGAGATCCAGAAAAGAGCTAAGTATTGGAGGATAAATCACCCTTACTTTTCTTCTTTAGTGTCACTTATGAAAATGTGTTTAGCAGAAGTGGAAGTCATGAAGAGGTTCTGATTAAGTCAAGGTTGCATAAAGGTGGCAGCTGCTGGTGGTGTGAGCCCGGAGCTGCCAGTCATGAATCTAGATTTATTAACCCAGGGACAAGTAGTTAAGCGATAAAAGTGACAGAGAACTGCAGTCCATCCATCTGCCTTTGTGACCTGTGGGATTTTGTATTTGCCCAAGGCCGGCTCTCCAGTGGGTGTCTGCCTCCCTAAAAACAGACCCATTCATCAAGTGGCCCTGTCATTATTTCAGATGACTTGTTATCGCGCCAAGAATCGGCCACATTCTGCTGAGGTCACCATTCACTGTCGCAACATGAAGCAGGACAAAAGTAATTGTGGACAACAAAAGCGCCAGATAAATGTAAAGTTTGGTTTGTTGATGTTCTGTAAATAATTCAGTCTACTTATTCAACAGTTTCCAAAAGGAGAAATGGTCTTTGGTCTTTTCAACAAAGTGCTGCTCTGATTACATAGCTTTCAACTACTACTGGAAAACCAGCATGTGGTTGTGAATAGGTTGCAGAACATGTGGTTCAGGGGTGGATCTACAGGGTGGGAAGCACATCTCCACGCAGCCACAGTAGCAGCAACAAAAAACATTGACCAAGTGAAAGCCAGCGGGTTCTCTCTGAGTATAACTCCACTTCCCACAATGCAACGCCATGACAAATTTCCAGAAATACCTGAATTACCTGCCAGTTATTATTTGTAAACATGCTGACCTGTTTATGATGGAATAAACTTCAAAATTCTTCACCGTTAGGGAAGAGATTCAGGTGCGTAATCATGGAAAGACTTACAGATTCATGATACTTAGGCTATGAATCGGGTTTTACAGATTTAATGAAAAATTGGTGACAAAAGTCATCTGCAGCTTTAAGATGTTTGCACAGTTTATTGTGACAGTCATGTACTTTGAATGCAGTCAGTTTTTGAAAAAGAAATTCTTGCTTGATTTGACTTCCATAAAAACGTGTCACAACTTAACAACTGTGGGTCAAAGTCGATCCCAGAGTGAAATGAGGTCAGAACCACTGCTAGAAAACACAGGTAATTATGAATTCAGAAACTGATCAAGGTCAACTTTATATTTTAAGTAGAACTTCCAGCCATATGCATGATTTTATTAGATGAAAAATATCATTATATTTTGAGTAGAGTGTATCTTTTATTTATTCCAGTGAATGACCGTTTTCAATGCTTTTTTTTATGTGCAGTAATGTTAGAGCATTTCAGAGGGAAGTGTTGAATTTGCAGCACTGAAAGGCGTTCTTTTCCACTGGCCTTGCCGTGGTTGGCTGCAGCCAGACATGCCATACATTCAGTCAAAAGACATTCAGTCAAAAGATGAAAAGGAGCAGATTAAATGTCACAGTCCAATATAAGTTTTTACTGAAAAGAGGTCAACTGATAACGGGATTTTCTTAAAGGCTTTCTAATGATAGTTTGAAAAAGGCTGATATCATCTCACCCCACTCCCAGTAATTTGGGATATTAAAAAAAGCATTATACATACTGTTTCCCAGAGTCCTACTGTGTCTATACTGGACAGGTGAGGTGATATGGAAGGCAACACTTCATTATTGAGTTTGTTGTGATTTTACTCAGGTACAGTAAGAGACAGCCTTGGAGCATCCCTGCTGTCAAAAAGAATGTCTGGTGTGAGTCTGTAACTTGGATTTAAAAAATGAATCAGAGCAGAACTAAAGTAAGCACTGACCAGTTGGTGCTGGTTCACATTCAGGTCTAATTGTACTTTATTTACACATACCTGTGTGTATATTGTGGCCCACATACAAAATGTAACTGCACCACCTTTGGGTTTGATTCCAGGAGACATTCACAGTCACATCTTTTTTGCCACATAATACTTATGTAGTTTCAGAATAAGGTTTGTTATATATTTTTTTTCATCCATAGTTGTATTTAATTTTTTATTTTTGATGATGGAGAATTGGACCGCTGCACCAAGTCTTCATCACATTGCAAATTAAAGTCTGGATTTTATGGAGGATAATCCGTGTGTGAAAATGATGTCTCAATCTCCCTGAACCATTCTGTCACAAACCGGATGACCAACCCTGGCACTGACCAATCTGTCTGACATTAGAGACATAAGAGGACACTTACTGCATCATAGTTTAATAACCTGTTTCAGCTGAAACAGTATTAACCACTGCGGTACTTACCCATGAAAAAATCTGAACTCTTTGCTGAGTTAAATCCAGGTAGTTGCTTGTTTTGTCCAGGTTGTTTATTGAACTCTAATTGATGCAGTAAGTGTAAGCACTGTGCCCCACAGTTTGAGAAACACTGGTATAGTGTGACGTATCACTTACATGTTGGAAATACGGCATAGCGGCTTCATCTTCCTAGCTAACCTCTCCAGAGTTAGCCTGTTTTTCACTGTTCCACAAATGTTAGCATGGATAGAGCCTCCATCCTAAGTGATAACAGCTTGTGGATCTCCCCAGTTTGACATCTTTCTGGTCACGTTGATATGTTTGTTTCCTGTACATGGTCTGTGCTCATTTTTAAATTTCCTTGGTGCAGGGGTCGGACACGCAATACGTCATCAAAATGTCACACCTTGGTTGCAGAATGAGTTACATAGTGTTCCGGAATCATGATTCTACCTTAATAAGGACTCTGTTATGACCCCTAGAAGAGTTGTAGAGGTTGGACCTAATGATCCACCATTTCGTTTACACAGATGTTGTGGAATAAAGGTGAAATATTCTCGAAACAGAAGTGTTGTGTAAAAGGGGCTACAGTTTGTGTGGTTAGTTTTACTTTTGTAGCTGTTCAGTGAAACCTTGTCAGTTACTTAGTATTCAGTTCATTCTATAGCCCTATTTGGACTGGATTAGTTTTACGTAGTGACGTGGGGTAACACCACTGTACCAGAGGACGTCGGTGATATTAATGGTCAATTCGCACGGGATAAGAAATGTCAGTAAAACTACCATGAGTGGGAGGGGTCAATACATTCACATACTGATGTCCCCCTGTCATCATGTGCAGATGACATTGTTTCCTGTTGCCAAGAACATTAATATTGTCCATCAATTGGATGATTAAGCTAACATTTATTTTATTTGCCACATAGCCCTGCTACGTTCCCTATCTTACCTAAACCAATCAGAAGTCCCGTGCCTCTAAAAAGTACTTCAGACCTTTTTTTGTGTCTGAATTCTGTTTGTCATACACCGATTCTGACAGTACACAACATGGATGCACTTTCTCCAGCTGCCTTCTGACAAACTGGGTGCTTCTTCAAGACCCTCCATGCTTGAACGGCTGTGAAAAACCTCTAAACAGGATATGAGTGAACATCTACACATATATGACCTACTAGTCTATTCGGACTGGATTAGTTTTACCTGAGGGTAATTTTTCCGGACCCATTTACAGACGGTAGAAGTCGTGGTAATCTTTACTGACATTGTGTGGTAATTATTACTGACATGGTGCATTCGGACAAGACTAAAATCTCTGGCTATTATTACTTAACCCCACATCCCTAAGTATCCAGTCCAAATAGGGCTTAAAGTTGTGTCAGGGCAAAAGAGACTCCAGTGGGTAAGCTATATCAATAAGAACAAACACTGATGTTTTTCTGAAATGGGTTACTTTCACTTTATTAAAAAACAGGAAAACTCTTGAACTGAACACTGAGTCAAAGCAATAAATGCCTTAGTAAATCTGAATCTCTCAACACACAACTCAAAGCATTTCATCAAATGTGAAAGTGAACATTAAATTAACTTCTGAGAATGTAAGCGGGAGCAATTTCTGTCTTTTGAGCTCTGTATTCTTTTCCTTCAGATTCAGTATTTCCAAATGAGAAGTGAGACTAATCTGCAGTAATCGTCACCATTAGTGCACTAGTTTGGAAGCCTAAGAATATTTACAAGCCCAATATTAGGCTTCTAAACTGTAGCAGGGCTTACAAATTGCTCCCATCTCAGTGTTTTGCAGTTATTGTGATGTTCATTTCCAAATTTCTATTGTTAATTATGCATTCAACTGATGTAGATGCTTTGTTGATGAGTTATAATACCTTACACGATTGCATCATGTCTTTTCATGATAAGATATCCTATTTTTTCTGCTCTAAACTATCATTTAAGCTTAAGGAAATACAACCTCTAGTATTCTGCGTTCACCTTGAAAACAATGTCATGTACAGTTTAATCCAAGGATTGAGCAGCATTTTCCTGTATTGTGAAGGAATAATTACAAACAGCCTTGATGATGGTGTGTGTCGAGGTCATGAAACTGAGACCAATGTCATTCAATGAGTTGAGATGTGTGAAAATATACACACTATTTATCCAACAGTGAAGGAAACTGAGCTCCATTCATACTATATTGAATTGAAGAGATAATTAACTCCTTTCTCCATAAAGATAACATTTGACAACACCCCCCCCCCCGTACCCTTAACGTGTTTTGACATCTCTGTTATATCACTAAAGATGTGATTTGACGACCATTAGAACAGGTTCTGTTTTTCAAACGTAACAGATGCTGTGATAGGTGGAGGTGACCACAGCCCATATTAGGCCAGCCAATAGGATTAAATAATAAATTTTCTTTGGAAAAAATGTCTTTATTTTTTCTTTATTTTTTACTTTCTTTCTTGTTTTTTTTTTTTTAGTTTTTTTAATAAATAATTTCTTTAATTGTTTTAAATAAAAAAAAACATTTTAAATGTTTTATTTTTTATTTTGTTTTATGTTTTGTAATTTTTATTTCCAAAAAATAAAAAAAATTAACAAATTATAATGATAATACATTTTCACAGGTTTTTCCAAAGTTTGCAGAAGTAGTGCTGATTGTAGCCACCAGAAAAAAGAAACACACATAAAAAAACAAAATGTTCCATGGGTAGTCCTTGTAGCCAGTCTTGTACTAGTTACTGAAAAAAGTAACTAGTTACTGTTACTAGTTACTTCATTCAAAAAGTAACTCAGTTACTTTGTTGATTACTTGCACCAAAAACTAATGCGTTCCCGTTCGAAGTAACTTTTGTGTTACTTTTTTAAAAAGAACATTCTTAAAAATACACCCATTGGTGTCTTTAAGCTTGGCTTCCATTTGTGAATACTCCTTATCCAAGTACCAGTAGTTGTAAATGTTTTTCATCCATTTGTCGTGTGCCGCTTGGACATGTTATTAAACCAATTAATTCCTGAAAGTGGGTGACCCCACAGAAGAAAATGGCAGCATGTGTCAACGATTAAACGTGTGATGGATTTGTTAACCTGTCCCTAGTTAACAGTCCTGTCAAAATGTAACCGCTGTTGTTTGGGTGGCGACACTTGCCTCATTTTCCATGTTTTTCCGTGATGATGACAGATGCTGGTTAGCCTCAGCTAGCTTTGTGGATGCGTTGCTGTTTGTCGCAGCAGACAGGAGCTTTAATCCATAACCACTTGACTAGAATGTTCATCTCTTTGTGCTCGACTAATGTGAAATAGTGAACGTATTTCCACGTTGAGAAATCTTGCTCTTGCTTTGATTCTCCATGACTGTACGGTCGTAAAAAAAAATCAACACCCACAATGCATCACTGCTGTAAACAGGAAGTAGTGCACTGCTTCTTCTTCTTTATTTTCAGCAGGCTAGATGCCTCGCACACCAAAATTTATCAATTTAGCTAGTAACAGATAAAAGCACCAAACAGTAACAGAGTTACTTTATTTGAAGTGTAACACATTACAGTATTAGTTACTGACAAAAGTAACAGCATTACAGTAACGCGTCATTGCCCAACACTGCTTGTAACATATATGTGGGTTGTTCCTAGAAGTGTCCAAGAGGGAAAGAGTTAAAGAGGGATGAGAGAAAAGTGGAAAACAGAGTGAGGAACGGTGCAGGTAAAAGGAGGGAGGTGGAGGAGTTCGGTTCAGTGCCCTGTTCGGACATTCACTGTAGCTGCCCTCCATCTTTAAGCCATGCACTGACACTCCCAACTTCTTCTCTCATTTCACCCATCAGTGGGTTTTCTTTTGTGTGTGTGTTGTCAAACTCAGCCTGACTCCCCTCACCCCCCCTCACAGCAGCAGCCCCGTGGTACATAGTAATCCAAGCAATAAACTCCTGCTATTTTGTATAACAGTTTTACATTAATAGAATACACTTTTTGGTGCAGCTACCTTTTTGTTGCAGAATCCCTGCTGTGATGAAATACACTAAATGATTCCTTTCATTTCCCCCATGACAGTAATCATCTTGAAAATAAAATGAGGGAAGCAAACACAGGTGTTTTTTTTTATTATTATTATTATTGTTGAGATTGCGTGTATTTAATAATAGTTTTTATTTCACAAGCCAATTTGAAAAATCACAATAAGCCACTCCATCCTAATGTTTATACAGTTGTGCTCATAAGTTTACATACTCTAGCAGAATTGATGATTCTTTAGTGATTTTTCAGAGAATATTATAAAAGATAATACAAAATAATGCTTTCACTCAGTGATGGTCCTAGACCATTTGACGACCTAGGCAAGTCTTATCGGTGACCCCCCCCCAAAATAAAAAAAAAAACCCAAAAGACCTCATGTCTGAAGAACTGCACATTTATTTAAACAAAGCTAATAAACATTGAAAGAATATGTGCAAATGTCTTCCAAACATAATAAAATATTCATCTTCTACAATTTAAAAAAAAAAAAAAAAAAGAACTTTTTCACTTTTTTTTGACAGTAAAATAATGCAGCATCTTCATTAAAAACACAACAGGAGCTGAGAAAAAAAAAGTGCATACTCAAGAATCTGAACATATAATCAGAAAACTAATTATAAACTGTGATTTTCACATGGTTTTTGTTCATTCAAACAGTCGAAGGTGTTGTCAAACTTGATGTTGCTACTGTTAATAATACAATATTTTGTGCGAAATTATATAATACAAAATATAATTCATATAACATATTAAATAATCTTAATACAAAATACAAAGTAAACCAAAAAAAAAGAGGTGTAGATTTACCTCAAAGATTTCTACTTTCTGTTTTACTTTTATGATCACTCTTGTATTTACAGTCCAATCTTTCTGGACTTCTTTGCTGCATATTTGGTGCCCTCCACTGGGTGGCACCCTAGGCAACCGCCTACATCGCCCGTAGGAAGGACCGCCACTGCTTGAAATCATGGTTAATAGTTGGGTGAAACCATTAATTGTCAAACAACTGTATTTTTAGAATCATATTGATAACAGAAACTATCCAAATGACCCTGATTCAAAGTTCTTCATACTCTGTATTGGCTCCTTTGACATCACTAGTTGGGTTTCCATTACAGTTTTCTGCAAAATAAAAGCAATATTTCTACAATTTTGATAAAGTATAAATTCTAGTAAAGTCCCATCTACCTGTTTGATATGTCATAGTTCTTGGGGGGGGGGGGGTACAGTCTGTGCGTGCCTCACTCTGCAGGTGATTGTCCAAAAGCAAAGTCCTTGGCAGCAGCCACACATAATGGATTTCTGGGAGAGAATTACACAGAAATCACCGAGTTGTGGATCCAAAATCTCTAAATAGCCCAGGCAACATTCAATGAACCGTTATGTTTTTGAACTTTTGGTGGCACCAGACTTATCATGTCCATGACTACTGAAAATGCACAAAATGTGTTTCCATGACACTTTTACTCAATATCGAAACATCTCAAAACCGCCTCATGAGAGCGTAAAAACTTTTTTGTGATCTTTGACAGTTTTTGTGATATTTCAGTGTTTTTATTACCAGTTTTCTGTTGTGCAATTTACATTTTGTGCATTTCTGAGGGTAAAGCGCAAAACCTCAAGTTGTAAGCTAATGACAACTTGAGGTCTTTTGTGCTAGTTGTTGATGAGGTACTTTATTTTGTGAGATGGCAAAGCTGCCCACTCTTCTTGGTAAAACATCTTCAATTCCTTTAAGATTTTGTGTTTTCTTGCATGAACTGCATGTTTGAGACTTCCCCAAAGTGGATCAATGATATCGAGATCGGAAGACTGAGATGGACATTCCAGAACCTTGACTTTTTTCTAATGTAGTCAATGACAGGTTGACTTGGCCTTGTGTTTTGTTTGATTGTCGTATTGGAACATCCAAAACCATCCCATGCACATTCTGTCAGGGTATGTAAACTTCTGAGCTTAACTGTATATTATAACTACAACTAATTAGCTATTGCATGGTTGGCAGGAAAAATAATGCTGTGATTGTTTTTATATGAGAAAATGTATAATATTTAAAACAAAAAACATTAATTATACAATGCAATACAAGTCAACATTTTACCAATTAAGCAATGCTGTGTTGTGACAAAAGTTGATCCAGATAAAACTTTTCTGCTCGACAAGCCCTGTTTTTTTAGTCTACGCCTCCTGCTCACACCCTCCCCCTGCTGTGTTGTTGATTTCGATGGGTTTTGACCTTCACGATTTACAGTTTAATTACAATCCGTATATTTGTTAGCTTGAAGAGTGAAGTGATACAGTGGAGCGAGCCATGTAAGTGGCTCTAGGAATAAATCATTACAGCCTTCAGGACTTTCAGCCCAAGTCTATTTTGCATTCTCCGTCCCAGCTGCGGGTTCCTCCTACGTTTGAGGGGAAACTGATTTAATGACACTCAAAAACCAATATTATCACCATAGTACACAGCAGCACACTAGAAATAAAGGAGTGGAGGTAAGACAGAGGACAAACGGTGAGGGCTGCAACCTGTAAAAGACAAAACTGGAAAGGTTTATTTGCTGAAAGAAGGACTTTTCCATTTCATCCAATTTCTGATGTTTATTCACGGAGACTTCCCCCAGATAGTGAGTTTGCTCTGTTTGAGGCATCACAAATGTATTCAGATTTACCTTCCCATGTGCAAAAAGCAATGCTTATAGGTACTATTGTAGGACAAAGACTCATTTTGAAGGACTGGAAGTCATCAACTGGACCATCTTTTGAAAACTGTCTCGGAGAACCTCATAGTGGCTGTGGCTCAGGATTTAGAGCAGGTCGTCCAATAACTGGAGAGTTGGTGGTTTGGTTCCCACTCTGTCCCAGTCATGTGCTGTTGTGTTCTTGGGTAAGACACTTCACCCACCTTACCTCCAGCATGGCTACTCACACTGGTGTAAATGCGCATAAATGTTTGATGGTGATCGGAGGGGCTGTAGGCACGAATTGTCAGCCACGCTTCTGTCAGTGTGTCCCAGGGCAGCTGTGGTTACAAATGTAGTTTATCACCACCGGAGTATGAATGTGTGAGTGAATCAATAATGGATCCATTGTATGCGCTTTGAGTATGCCTTAATATAAAAGTGCTATAAATCTAATCCATTATTATTATTATTATTGTTGTTATTAATATTATTATAGTCATACACTTAGAAAAGCTCATCGGTGTTACTGAAATAGACAATGATCCATCAGACAAATGGGAACAAGTTTGAATCCATTGCTTAATCCTATTATGCTGAACATAATCATATATGATACATGAGTTTTGAGTATTTTTTTCTTGAAAAACCTGGTGTATACAATTAGATACATGCAATACATGGATAATCCACCAGTGGGCAGTAATGAGTTCACCAGAGGCCTTTCAGTGGCACTACAGATGTCTTCCAGACTTTCATTAGTGGATTTGTCATTGCTGCATGATAGTAGCACTGGAAAATGTTCTTATGTTTGTTTGGAATTGCCAGTTTGTTAGATATGTTTGTGTTATATTATATTTGTTAAAAAAATGAACTTGGTGACCCAATGTATCAAATATGATACAAACTGAAATGCATACATTGAAAGTGATATTTGAAAACATTTTCTTTGATTGTTCAGAAGGATGAATAAGTGCTCCAGTTTCAAAGAATTGGAATTTTCCGTCATTTATTTAATGTTTCAGGCTTTACAGGATTAAATATGTGGACTCCTCAGGAAAAGATTTATAATTGTATTGTGGTGTGTACTGTATATGTATGTGTAAGTGTGTGTGTGTGTGTGTGTGTGTGTGTGTATTAGAGCTGCACAATGTATTGTTTTAGCATCTTTATCGCATTGTCTGTGTGCAATAGTCACATTGTAGGTCCTGCAATGTAGGAGGCAAATAAACTCAACGTATTCTCATTTAATGTCAAAGGTAGCTAACACACCCTGCATGCAGCGGTACACCAATTACAAGCAGTCCATTTGCTGAAGCAGACCACGCTCCTGCACATGGAGTGAGTCATTGGTAACATCATTGAAAAATGAGCAATGAACAAGAGAAAATCACCAAAAATGAGGAGGGAAATCACTGAAAACAAAGAAGAAAATCCTCAAAAACAAAGAAGAAAATTATCAAAAACAAAGAAAATCACCAGAAATGAAGGAAAAATAATCAAAAACAAAGAAGAAAATCACCAGAAATGAAGAAGAAAAATCACCAAAAACAAAAAAGAAAATCACCAAAAATAAAGAAGAAAAATCACCAAAAACAAAAAAGAAAATCACCAAAAATGAAGACGAAAATGACAATATATATCGCAGGGTTAAAAAAATCGCAATGTTAGTTTTTTCAAATATCATGCAGACCTAGTGTGTGTATATAATGTACGTATTAAGGATGTAAACAATTAATTTTATCAATTAATTACCGATAATAATTTTCTCCATTAAATCACAATAATTGTCAGTCACTTGCCCTTTTCCACGGTGGTATTTATGACGTTGATAGTAGGGGGCGCCACTGCTGAAACTAGGCTTCATCGCTGAGGTTGAATATCAGGGGGGTGACCCTATCAGTGTCCACCTGTCCTCCACCTGTCCAAGGCTGCCGGCTTGTCCGCGCTCCGACGCCGTGGCCGGGATAGCTGGTCATTGAACCGTATCGTGGCGTTGGCGGGTTAGAATAGCTTTAGGGACATGGTGGAGCCAAACGTTAGACCAGCCCGTCTGCTTGTCCCACATGCACATATGCGGGGTCGGTATCGGTCTGGTCCCGGACGGAGCGTTTTCCCTGGAGGTTGGTTTAGTCCATGGTCATCTGGACCGGTCAGTGAGACAGAAGTTGAAGACATGCTCCAGGCTCCTGATCTAGGCCACAGTATAAACAGTCGTGGAAAAAATTATTAGACCACCCTATGTTTTCTCCAATTTCTTTTTCGTTTTAATGCCTGGTTCATCTAAAGGTATATTTGTTTCGACAAATATGATGATAACAACAAAAATAGCTCATAAAGTTTAATTTAGCGGCTGATATCTATCCATTTTCCATGGTTTTATAGATAATATCCAAAATCACGTAAGTTCTTACATCAATATCTATGACAAAAACACTGCTTTTAGACATTCCATGTATCTTTTCTGTCTGTTTTAGTCATGATACACACAGGAGTTGGTATTTGATTGCAAAACCATTTTTTTTGATGACTTTGGATGGTCTAATTATTTTCTCCACAACTGTAAAGTGGGTAAAATAGGAAGGGGAGGGGCACGGCATCTCCCCACTCCTGAAGATCCATCTCCTGCATGAACCATCTCTGTGCTGAAACCTCGCTCTATGGTGTCAGTTAGTGATGCAAAGTCAGAAATGCCAATTTTTTCTACACTGACCCTCTTCAGACCCATTTATTTGATTTAATTTCTCTGCAGAGGTTTGTTTTTTACACTGCATAAATGTCATTGCCTGGACTGTATCCCTAATGTTATAATAAATCAATCATTAAGGAATATGACATGCTTTTTTCATGAAGTACACAAACAATATTTAGCTTTCATTCTTATAGACTGTATTGAAAGAGAAATTCAACTCATTAATTAATCTGTAATCAATCGACAAGGTCAGTCGACTAATGATCAATTAATTAACTGATAATTTGCATCCCTAATATATGGTTTTGATTATAGTAATAATAATAATAATGGTCATGATACTGTACCATAACATTTGACTAAGTATGAATGTGTGTGTGTGTGTGTGTGTGTGTGTGTGTGTGCATGGGGTGCGTATGTGTGTGTGTGTGTTTTTTTTTTTCCCCACTGGCTTTGTTTAACACATTTTAAATTGAAGAAAAAAAAAAAAGAAAAGTAGAATTATGCAGAAATTTTGGAATCGAGATGAGCGATATGGCCAAAGACAGCTATTTCACATTCAGTCGAAATTGATAATTAGCACGATCAATGTCAAATGATTTTGGAGTGCATTAAAAAAACAAACAAAAAAAAAAAACATCATGAAAAGACAATCATTAAACATTCATACAGCGGCTTAATTACAGTTCACATCAGAACCTCTCCTCCTAGAAAATTACATTCATACGGTGCTAATTGGTTTGGAGGGAAACAGTATTTGGAAATCATGTTGGAAATTATTGTGTGTACAAAAAATACAGTAACTTCATAATGTACGCTCTACTGTAGTTTGATGAGTTATTGACTATACGATTGTATGAAGCTGCTGAAACAAAAAAAAAGTGAAAACTTATCTACTTGTTGAGCAGTACTTTGGAAAATCTTATTTTGTTATGACAGTATTTGCATTAAAAGTTCATGCAGTGGCTTAATTACAGCCCAGAACACAAGCCTTTCTCCTAGAAAATTATATTCATATAGTACTAATTGGTTTTGAGGGAAACTATGTAGGAAATTATGTTTGTGGGGGAACATAATTACTACAGGGATTACTGTATGTTATGGAAATTTCCTTCTCTGTTTGTCTTGTTTGTGTCTTCAGTACCAGTGACGTTTTTGGCACTAAAAGTTTGGTGTGACACATTGTTGGTCATAGCACATCATGACTTAATATAATGTCAATTGAGCACAGCATGAACTAATAGGTGAAATATTTTGCTGAATAATGTATGTGTGTGTGATTGACATGGGATGGGGTGGGGTGGGGGTGGATTTTTTTCTTTTTTCTTTGTCTGTTTATGTTTCTTAATGCTCTAAATTTGAAGACTTCAACAGGGGTCCATGGTTCTGCAAGGGGGGGGTTGTTAAAAGTTTGGTTGATTATAGAAGTGAGTGTTGGCAAGAACCTCACGATATGATACACATCATGATGCTTGGATCGCAATATGATTGTATCACGATATGATATCACGATATTGTGATATAT
>JAPTGZ010000019.1:7133788-7148171 GCA_029814645.1 Fowleria isostigma
GTCACTGACTACAGCAGAAAAAAGTGAAGGTTCTGGAGTGTCCATCTCAGTCTCCTGACCTCAGTATCATTGATCCAGTTTGGGGACGTCTCAAACATGCAGTTCATGCAAGAAAACCCAAAATCTGAAAGGAACTGAAGGTGTTTTAGCAGAAGAATGGACAGCTTTACCATCTGAGAAAATAAAATGCCTCTTCCACGACAACCACAAAAGACTTAAAGCTGTCATTGATGTTAAAGAACTAGGGTATGTAAACTTTGAATCAGGGTCATTTGGATAGTTTCTGTTGTCAGTATGATTTAAAAAAGTAAACACATTTATTTGATAATAAATGGCTTCATCCAACCACTAACCATGACTAAAAGAAAAGGGTTTGTATTATCATTCATATTCTCTGAAAAATAGACAAATCATAAATTCTGCTGGGGTATGTAAACTTATGAGCACAACTGTATATAACTAAACTAAGACAGAGAGCAGGTTTGGCTGTAAGTGTTGGTGTGTTTCTAAATCAGGCCTGTGGATAATGGGAGTCTGTCTGGGACTACAGGTGCAGCAGACACACCTGCAGCAGGTTACTTCCTCGGGGGTTTAGCGCCTCGTTCATTCATCCGTCATCTGTCCTTCCATTCATTTGTTCATTCATGCTCCTTGTGCTACATCTGCCTGTTTACATGTCTCAGTCCATGTCATTTCCTTTCAATACTTTTTTTCTGGACTCTCTCAGCAGGTGGCTCCAACCTCATCTGCGGTCCTTTCAGTCGGTGCAACGACAGAATACAATCTGGGGCATCAGACATGTTAAGGCGCATTCAAACTCCTTGTCAAATCACTTATGCAAGGAGGCATTTTCTACATTTGGACACTTGTTGTGCATTTGGTTTGGACACAGATGAGTGAAAATTGGCTGAAAGTAGACAGAAAACACGCCACAGTTTTTAGGCAATATTCATGGGAGTCTAAAAATACACCAGCGCTCACACTTCAGCCAGGAATAAACACAGAAAACACGCCAGGTTTTACGCAACACTTAAAGAAAAAAAAAACAAACAAAAAAAACCAATCACGCCCTTGTTTAGTGTAATCACATATGAAGTGAATGGAATCCTTTGGGGACTGGCTATCGGCATGTACGTGAGCTCTGCACTCATCTATCAGGCCTGGGCTCGGCTCATTGCTGGCCTATCAGCCTTCCCCTGTGGAGGGTTATTCAATTACCAGCTGTAATTCAAATAATCACTTTCACTCTCATGCTTTTCGCCTCTCCCTCTCTCTCTCGGCCCGTTTCCTCTGTGGTTCTCGGTGTCTCTCTGCCTCCTCAGCCCTCCGGTGGTAATTGAGAATGGGCAATTAAGCGCTCTCAGACATGTGCTGCGTGGGAAACAAGGGGAAGAGCAATATATTCCCCCTCTAATTTATTACAAGCCATCATTATCACACTACTGCCGAGTGTTTGTGTGTGGCCTGTGTGTTCTGTATGTGTTCATGTGTGTGTGAGATCGGACAGGCCAACGCTGTCGTTCTTATGTTGCCGTCGTTGAGGATCGAGGAGCGACGCGGTAGCAGCCTGCTGATCTGATGACTGCAGTAGTAATATAGATTTTAATTAATGCGTTAAGTAAAATTGCGTCTTTGATTTTGTGGCAGTTATTCATTTTCTGAACCTGCTTTATCCTCATTAGAGTAGCGTGGATCCTATCACAGCTACTTTAGGGTGAAGGCGGGGTTCATCCCAGAGACACAAAACCACTCCCACATTCACACCTACGGACAATTTAGATTAACTAATTAACCTATCAGTGCATGTCTTTGGATGGTAATTATTTCATTAACTTTCAAATAAAAATGTTTGGAATAAAATGCACTCAGGTAAACAAAACAATAAGCAGTCTGTTTATTTCATTCCCAACAATGGAATATTGAGTGAATTCAAATCAATGTAATCAGGCAGTTTTTAATTGAAAAGCACTTCCTGCCAAAGTGCCTTTTTTTTTTTTTAACACAGTGGGCTATTATCTAAACACAAGAGTCCAGAATGCACCTCTTCTTCACCACTGCCTATACCTGGTTGGCTAAGGTAAGAAAACTTGTTGTCGGTTACACTGTCAACGAACCATAGGGTACTTAATCTAACATAGCTAATGAATTGCTAATGGTACCCGGGTACAGTAACGTTAGCTTTATTGCTAACACCCTTAAGTTTGTAGCTACTCGCTCTCACTTCATCCTAACAGCTCCCCATTTTTATTGACTCCTGAACTTTCCCTGTTAGAGATTACTTAATAATATCGCTTGTCTTGTGTTTCCTCGTTTTTATTGGGTTGATATGGTGTATCACTTCTGATCCGGGCCTCCGTACTCTATCCCCTTAAATCTCTCCAGCCCCTTTTTCTCTCTCTTTGCTCACTTGGACTAAAGAAAATGAAGTAAGTATCTGTTGTATTTCCTTTCCCATTCCCTCTCCTTGTGTCACCTCCCACGTTTCTTTCGGCTTCATCTGATTCCTTTTCATCCTCCTCCATATGCTCTCTTGTGAGGAACCCAGATGCAGTAGGGAAAGGGGGGTCTTTTTTTTTTTTTTTTTTTTGGGTGTGGTTTTTTTTTTTTTCCCCCGCAGTATGTTCCCTAGGTGTATTCTGCTGCTAGCCGATCAAAGGGAATTATGACAGAATTATGCTGCCCTGACAGCTGTGATAGGGAAAAGGCCCGTGTGAACGGCCGGCGTGCTGTCACCGCTCGACGGAAATTCAGAAATCCCGGTCTGAAATCTGACGCCACTGGATTTTTCAGTTAAGAAACACTGATAGTGAAGGACAAACAGCACAGATTTGCACTCGAATGACAGAATCTGGCATCTAGTAGCAAAATGTAAATGCCTCCATAACCAATATAAAGCAGAATTAAGTGCAGGACTAATGTGACACTAATTTTAAGGCGAGACACTCCAGGTAAATAGTGTACAATTTTAAAATAATAGATATCACTATGAAACTCCCTTAACTGATTACTTAGATAAGTATGAAAAAAGTGTATTACAAGTTTTTTTTTAAAATTTGTATGTTTAATTATGTAGTTTAGGCATTATTTCATTAAATATTCATGATTTTACATATATATTGGGTAGATCTGAACATATGATAATGCCAGCAGGTGTAATTTTTTTCCATTTTGTTTACACACAAAATGAAAAAAAAAAAAAAATTACAGAGGGATTTCAGGACATCTGCTTTTATTACCTAGGAAATCAAAATATACTGTCCACAGCCTTAAAACAAACAATTTTTACCATATTTTTTTGATTAAAATGTCACATGAATCAGGCCAAGAATGATTTCTGAACTAATCCCAAATCTGTAAATATCTTCAGAATACTGTAGGTGATACCGGTCATGACAGACTTCAGTAAACAGACCAAACTCGTCATGTTGTGCTAACTTCCTGGTAAACTAAGAATCAAGATCGCCTTTATTTGTCAAGTATCTCCAAAATACAAGGAATTTTACTTTGGTTTTTGAGATTATGCACTCTCAGTACAACATAAGAAGTACTAATACACAACTAAAAAAGAGTAAAAATAAGTAGAATAATTAAAATGTAAAAAAAAAAAAAAGTGAAACTTCGGGAGAAACTTACTACTGCAAATAAACAAACTGTATTAAAATAAACATCTTAAAGTATATTTGCAACGTTTTCTTTGTAACAGCTTAAAAGAACACACACTGAAGGAGTAAACTAGCCCAAAAATCTCAAACTTGACCTTTGCATTGATGTTTTTGCCTGACGTGTCTCGCCTTAATGTTGGGATTAAACATCCCTGCTGGTCAGATGCGGCCAAACCTCAGCCTTTTCTCTGCCGTCTGCGTTAGCGTTGACCTGTCCTGCCGTTCTACCGGTAACGGGGTAACCCTGATTTCTTATCGGAGCGATAAGGCATCTCTGCGTGGATTCTCGGGGTAGCCAGAGAGGGAGGGGAAGATGGAGGGGACAACAAGGTGTCCCTGCTGACAAAAATGCATTAAGACGGGGATGAGTCACCCAATCTGCTGAGCTCATCTCACTGCCAGCAAAGGGGGTTCCTCTGTACCTCCGATTCCTCCTTCGCTGCAGTCGACTCCCTCCCTCCCTCCCTCGTTTGCTTCACCCCTCCCTCACCCCTCCTCTCGGTCTCTATGATCCGACAATGAGGGATCCGCCGACAACCCTACACCGGATCCGGATGGCGATCGATCCGAGGTTCGATGTCTATAAATAGTCTAAACTAACTCCATGTGAGTCCTGTATGGCTACTGTTACCCCCTGTGTTCTCCGCCTTTATTATCATCCCATTTTTAACCAGGAAAAAAAGCTCATTGAGATTAAACATCTCTTTTTCAAGAGTGCCCTGGCCAAGACGACAGCAGCAGCAGATGTTACACAAAACAGGAACCACACCGTACATCCATACTAAAAATATACATGAAAAGTACACATAAAACACAATAAAAGTCAGTACTAAAACCAGACATAAAACACTAGATAAGAACATACATATAAAAACACCATTTAAAAAGGTACTAAAAGCAGAACAATCATTTTTAAGTTTTAAAACAACTACATCAATCAAGCTCATTGATTTCATGCTCCTTTATAATCACTTTAAATTCACCTAAAGTGACAAGTTCAGATAAATTTAAGTCATTTTGCAAGGGGTTCCATGTGACCTTTCACCTTTACCTCATTCACACATCAGTTACATACTTCATATATTTAACGTCAACTCTTTAGATTCTATTTAGACTCAACTCGTGGATTGTTCTACTGATGCCCTTTTTCTCTACAATAACCATTATCCCGTTTGGAACAAAAGTCACAAAATCTTAACGTCTGTGACCAAAAGCACAAAAACAAAATGTTCCCACAGACAAATGAAATCCATATATATTTAGAAACCATTTTTTTTTCTGAGGTCTCAAATGACCAGCCCACACTGACAGCATCCAGTTCCAATCCACTCACTCAGATCCTGGCTAACAACCTCACTTGTCAATCAACTGCACCTTTTCACAAAGTAGTCAACTTCCTTTATGCCCTTTTCCTGGAATACTTTGCAAAAAAACCGGCACTTTTAGTCCATTTTTCACCAACATTTTGAGGCAGAACCCATAAACATCTAGACAAAGCTTGATGGCGCAGTGTTTTATGGTATGCCCCCACAGAAGCCAGAACAACTTGAACAGCTTAGCATCATGCGAAAACCCCCGAACCCCATTACAAAAATTGCGGCAATGCATCAAATCTGTGTGAGCCACTAAATATTTGGGAGCGATTGTGTGTACTTTGGGCAAAAATACAATCCATTATTCTAAATTATATTAACCAAGAAGGCAGATTTTACAGATCACATCTTTGCACATTTGTGATTGGGACTTTGAGTGTGTTTTACATGAGACTCTCATTTACCTAGAAAGGTGTTGGAGATGAATTCGGAGACCTGATTTCCCGACCGACTCATCTCAGATAGGTGCGTCAACTCCCGATTCAACATTCTCTTGAACTGCAAGACAGAAAGAGAGAGAGAGGAGGGGGGGGGAGAAAAAAAAAATGTCGTCAGTTTCCATAGAGGGAAAACCTGGGAGAGATTATGGTTCAAGATTTCATGGAAAATACATCAGTGCCCAGTCTTATTCCACCAGCTCCAGAATATTTTCAAATTACAGTGGAGGGGGACGCATTATTTCCCCCACCATTATTGTCCATAAAATTAATTAGGGTGCAGATAATTATTTGTGTTAACATTAGCGAGGCCGTGACTTTTTAATACCCTGCAATTCACCCCCTGCAACCAATTTACAGTTTTATTACATCCAACCACATATTTTGGCCTGTTTGGCTGTTGCGTCAGTGTGCAAAAATTTCCAGTGATCTCAAGAGGAAAATCTGTGCACAGCTCATTATGTCCTCTTTCCTCCATCACTGGGGCGGTTTTCATTTGCTTTTAATATAATGGACAAGAAATTAAATAGTCGGAGCAGACAGTTGCATGTGAAAGTACACGGAGATCCAGGCACTGCAGCAGCAGCTGTTTATGACAATCTGATGCATGCGCGTGCACACACACACACACACACACACACACACACTCTCACACACATACACACATATACACACACACACTTTAACACACAACCAAACACACAGCTCTGCAGAGGGCTCAAGATGGAGCCTGAGCTACACAACACCATTCTGCCAGACCCCATCACCATCATCAAACATATTTTGGTGTAATTTCACTAGAGTTATGATCCACAGACGCTCCACACATTAGAAAAACACAACATTGGTTTCAAACGACTGAATACAGCACAGAGAGGCCGCACATCGACAAGGAGTGCGGTATCCCGAAAAGCTACGTAGATAAACGCAACACACCTTAATGTAACCCCAAGACACCGACAGCAGGTAATTGGCTTCAGGCATTTTGGACCCCGTTTTCTCCGTCCTACACAAAGCCAGAACTGTAATCCAATGGAGGAAAAAAGGAAAAAAAAAAAGAAAAAAAAAAAACCCAACAGAGGTGGACCGCCGGGATTCTTTCGACCCAAAATCCCCCTCTTCTCTCCTCTTCTCAGCGGCAAAGAGAGCAGCTCGATGACGGCTCGCTCTCCCTCTCAGCAGCAGAAAAGGGGCAGTTCTGAGGCTCCATGATAGGAGATGGAGGGATAGGTGGACCGAGGGATGCGGAAGGGGGGAGGGAGGAAAAGAGGGTTCTGCGGCCGGGGAAGAGGGAGGAGGAGGAGGAGGAGATCCAGCGGGGCTCGGCGGATCGGCTGGAGCGGCGGCAGCTGGAGCTGTGAGCCGGGGACTCTCAGCGCACTGATGAATAATGGAGAAGTGAGGGAGGGAGGAGGGAAAAAAACAGTGATGGAGACGGGAGGAGGAGGAGACCGAGAGGAGGAGGAGGAGGAGGGAGTGAGGCAGCGATGTTTATCTGACTGGAGGGGGGGTTCCTCCACTGGATTTGTCTTGCTTGGCTGCTCTCTCTGCTGTAGCGCTCGCTCGCCCACCCCTCCTATCCTGTTCCTCTCTCTTTCTCTCCCTTTTTTTTTTCTATCCCTCCCTTTCTATTCTGTCCCTTTTTCCCCCTGCTGTAGTCTGCCAGCCCCAGCAACACGCTCTATTAAGAACGCATGATTTGACAGAAAACGGGGGAAAAGGAGGGAACCCTAATTACAGTTTGACATGGGTGCATATGCGAGTACCTGAAGGGGTCTTGGAGACGTCTAATCCTCAGATATGGATTCTAGATACAACTTTTCTTCTGTTTTTTTTCCAGCTGTTCTGCAGATAATTCCCATCTTATTCCATTCCCAGCCCCTCTAATTTCCTTTTTTTACAATCGTTTTCTGAAATCGGCCATTGTGAAGGAATGTCATGGAGCTGTTCAGATCTCCCTCCCCTCTGAAGTCAAACAATGAGGGCTGTGAAAGGGGCACGTTTGGAACAATGTGAACGCACAGAATCTGTATTTTTATCTCCATTATCTCCATTATCATCCTGCCTTCTCCTTCGCCCTCTCCCTCCTTTGACTTCCCCATTGTCTGCTGACACCCCCCCCTTGAGTGCCGCGGCCATTGTGGAGCACTCATAAGCCTGTTCATTATCCGGCTCCCACAATGATATTAGATGCTGTCAGGGTGTCTGTGGAAGGCTATTTTTAACAACCTGCACCATTGAGCGAGTGCGGAAGATGGTCAAAGACGAAGAGAGGGGGGGGAATGGAGGAAAGATGGGAGATAATTGCATCCCTTTCCAATTTAAGTGACACAGGGGGGCTTGGTTTTCTCTCTACCTGTGAGTAAGTGTGTGTATGCCAATTACCAGAACACCCCAACGCCATGGCAACAGCATCAGTGTGCTGTGTAAGGCTTTTTCTGAGGCGAGAGGAGAGGGAAGGCGATGAGACGGGAGGGAAGGCTTCCCCTTCTCCTTCCCAGGCAGACATGTGGTGTAGCTGCTGAGCTGTCACGAGGACACACCACACACATCGCCTCTGCTCACATCTACCCATGCACCGGCGGAAAACTCGCTCCCGACTCCCTCCCTCGGCTTCCATCGCTCCCTCGCTCTCCACCACTTACATGTCAATTTCTCTCTCGACTGCTACTTGCCAACACAGTCATCAATCTCTCCGACCGTCTGCTTCGCTGGCAGAATCAATGGGCTGTCCTTGGAGCAGGTGTTTACCGCTGAAGTTTACAAGGCGAGGGCCACCTGACTGGAATACGCTGTTACATCAGCACCACCGGCCAATTTAGGGGCATGCTTGTGCTTTTATCAACTGTGTCAAGACTCCGGTTTGGTGGAAGGGGGACCGGTCCGCTAATGAACAAATATCAATTGTACTGTCAGAGCCGACCCGTAGGGAAACCGCAAACACAACTTCCCACAGAACCTTTCGGCCCGATATTTTTGTGCGTATACAAGTTCGGAAAGATGAAGGGGGAGATCAAAGCCCCCCCCCCCCAAGAGGATTATCCTCCCACTGAAGGAAAAACCAGAAGCTGGAGCTAGGATGCAAAGAAGAGAGGAAGGAAGAAAAAAACAAAAAAAACAAAACGAGAAATAGAGGAGGCAGCTCTTTATATAATAGCTCACTGCATAATATATAAAGAAACCAAAAATAACAGTGGGGGGATGTCTCTGCAATGTGTTGGAGAGCTTCCCCAGAGGCCGAAAGAAATGCCTCAGCATGCACATACACTCGTATCAGCAGCTGGGAAACACCGCTACCTGCAGCCGCGCACAGCTGACATGTACCAGGCATGTTCTGCACATGTCTGTGTATGTGTTGATTCCAGTATGTGTTTAATTTTACGCTAACTCCAGGGCAGAAGTGAAGCACCGTTGCCGTCCTACTGACATCATGACACTGGATTGAGATAAGCCTGTTTGAGCTTTTGTGGATATCTCTCTTTCGTACTCATGTATACTACATACACTAGGGGTGGAACATTTCATGGCATGAAATTTTTCCAAAATGTAAACATGACAAAATAAAAATCAAATTAAAAAAGCTTCAAGAGGGCGAAGGGGCGCAACACACTGAGACTGATGATTTCTGACCCTCTCACCTACAGCAGCAGCGCTCTCACTTCATGTGAAAATAGTGGACGCTAGGGATGGAATGAGAAAACCACGTAGTGTTTGGTCCTGTTCAATCCACCCTGCGCTCTCTCTCTCTGTCTCTGTTTTTATGAAACGCTATGACAAGGAAATGTGTACAGTAGATCAGAAAAACAAGCATGATGTATGATGTAACTGCACCACAAAGAAGCCCCTCCCACTGCCTATAGACAAAAGTTTTTATGACACTGTCATTTATGTTTGAAGTAATAAAAAAGAACTAATGAGACTGGTGAATTAAAATATGTTCTCAGTCTTTCTTTATAACAAAACACACCCACAGTCACACTGCCCACCTTTACAGTTGAATTGTTTTTTATCAAATTTGTTATCTTCATCAGGTGATTATATTTAATCTTTATTTCATATCATTTCGTGGGTTGACTATTTCATTACACCCCTAGTACAGTGTTGGGAGGGTTACTTTTGAAATGTATTTCATTACAGATTACAGAGTACATGCCCAAAAAGTAATCAGTACTGTAATCCATTACATTATTCAAGCTGTAATCTGAATACATGATTACTTTCAATTACAAATCACACCATGTTTCTTCTGTTGTAAACAGAATGATTCTTGTGTGTTCTTTTAGAGTTGGATGAATGTATTAGGTTTAAGCCTGTTTGAGAAATGATAGAAAACCCCCCACAAAATAATCCATTGTTTTTAAAAAATGTAACTTGTAAATTGTAACTTTAACGGGATACAGTTACTCATATTTTGCATTCTAAATAGGTAATCCTGTTCCATGTACTCCGTTACACGTATTATATAATCTCCTCATTTGCCGTAGTCTGGGTTTCCTCTCTTTGTGTTCTGTGTCAGTTGCTTTCATTCACCTGTCCTCTCTTTTCTTTTCTTCTCCACATCCCTCCTCACCTTCCCCACCTCCCGTTGCCAGTTTCTCTCCTTTAGCTCTGTGTCTGCCTCTGCTAACCTTTAACTTCCACATTAAAACAGCCGTTACCCCCCCACACACCCCTGTGTTTGCGGGGGGTAGTGGGTTGATTCAGTAGAGCCGCTGTGTCAGAGGCGGAGCAGGTGAATGGAGCCGCTGGTATTTCATTGTGATCGCGGAGGGGGAAAAAAAAAAAAACCTGAATGCTGAGCTCCTCCATTCAGACGTGATGCTTTCGGACAGCGCGCTGCGGAGGGCAGCCAGGCGGACAGGTAGGCAGCACGGCAAACGCAGAGTCTCCCCGTGTCCCCACCCCCCGAGCTTCAACTATCAGCTACATGATTCTATTATCTGAGGCGGAGCGTCACATCAGCACCACATCAACAGTCGTTTTAAGGACTTTGAGTTCCCAGTAGAACAGAATGAGGCCTGAACAGCCCATTAAGCTTCAAATCATAGGCTGTTTTAAAGGATGGTGGTGCAAAAAAAAGCTCTGTCTTTGAGCCACTAGTGGGCGCTATGTGCCCAGTGTGTTGAAGTGCAGCTGGCTCAGTGATTAGACCTGACCCCTTAACCCTGTTGAGACAGAACTTTGAAGTACTATCACATTTAAAGTAATATTTGAACTAAACAACGGTGTGGAAAAAATGGGCTAAAATATGTGTCACCAGAAACTGAATTTGAATCATTTATATTTGAATTTCAATCGCTAAACTTGAATAATTGCATTAAAAAACTGAATTTAAGTCAAAGAATTAAAATTTGTATTGTTTAATTTGAATCATTGCATTGAAAAACTAAACCTGGATAGCATAGTTTGAAATTGAATTTATTAGTTTGAAACTGTAGTCCAATAAACTTGAAACTGAATGTAAGATTATGGAATTTAATTAATTTCTCTGAAAGAATATTTGATCCTCACTGAAAAGTTACTCTATAAATCTTTAAATTCAGTTCTCAAAATCAACATATAGAGTTGTATTTTCAGTGAGGATCAAATATAGTTTTGGAGAGATTGAATTAAATGTCATAATCTTACATTTGGTTTCAAGTTTACTCAACTTCTGTTCCAAACTAATGAATTCAATTTCAAATCATACTATTCAGATTCAGTTTATCAATGCAATGATTCAAATTAAACAACACAGTGTAATTCAAATTTAATTTTTAATGCAATTATTCATGTTTAGTAGTTGAAATTCAAATATAAATGATTCAAATTTAGTTTCTGGTGGCACATATTTCAGCCCATAGGTGATTAAACATTTCAGCCCTATTTCTAATACAGCATCATTTATTGTGTTTGACATCCCCTGGAAGTTTCTCCTGAACCACATTTCCATTTAATGACGTAGCTTCTTGATTTCCCTGTCATAATTATACCACTTTTTAATAAAAAAACAAAACGCTTTTATTCTTTTTGCTTTTTTCCCCAGATAAACATCAACTGCACAACAATGCAAGCTTCCAAAATGGAAACTTGGGAAGATGTGAATAAAGTAAAATAGAAAAATAAAAAAAATGGAAGTGGGTCACACTACTGTTTTAGTTTTTATCACTGTTCATTAGGTGAGTATGTGACCCATCTTTTTCATATACACAGTCCATTTCTCCCACCTTCGGTCCAAACTATGATACATTTTCTGTATGACTGGCAGTGACTTCTTCAGCAGCAGATCTGTAATATTTGTGGTTTATCTACCCTGACGTGTTGTAACATTGAGTCTATGGCAAAGCCTCATGGTGACATAACTGTGCAGAGCTCAGGAAACGTACCTACGTATGATTTGTGCGTATGTTGGTGAAGGTACAGTAACTGTTGGAGGAGACTTCTGAGTACGTCTCACTTCCTCTGACTCACTTCTCGTGTCTTTTAACCTGTGCTTTGGGCTGACGTGAAAAGAGCAGCCAGCTATTGAACAGGGCTACGAAAACAAGTGAACAGACAAAAGGTAAGTAAGCAGTTTCTCAGCTGAGTGATTCATTTCCATCACTGCCGGCTGCTCAGGGCCCCGCTCCGCTCAGATGTGGTCTTGCAACGCATTTTTTGGCCGGAGGAGGAGGACCGTTAACAGGCTGCACAACTGTGCACGCTGAAGCTCCGGTTGCCTCAAAAGCAGAAAGCACCCAATATAAAAAACACCACAAGCAGTTTTACAGCACAAAACGATTCCAAAAGCTCAAAGACCGCGCTTGTTTTTCCCCCTCAAATGACACTCGAATAAAAACTCAAATCACTACAGTGTCATGACTTCTCTTCAATTTGGGGGGAATAAAAACTCAAAACAGTCTTTGTTCCAAACACTGAAGTGGACCTAACTCTATTCCTGCTCCATCTCTGCCTCTCAGATAACCTAATATTAAGTCATAGGCAGAAAAAAGACCATCACCAGGCTACGCTGCTTACAAACAGCACACACTTGGCTCTCAGCTGACTTAAATCTACACTCATTGCACTTCTTATTTAATTAACCAGAAATGATCAGTAATAATATTTTTAATGAATTTTTGCCTCTCATATCTTATTTACATTACATTTGATCTAAATAACAATCTAAAAACAAGAGGAAATTTGATTCATGAATGTGATCTAGCCTTGCAAAAGCTGGCTGAACAACAAAAATATGAACACCGCACAAGGGTTAAGTCGCTCCTCAGTCTGTTTACACCCAACTATAGACGAAAAACAGCCACATCTACTTATTAATCTAAACATCATATGAAAGGATAAACAACCATCCCCAAAAAAAGCACAGGCATGCATCACTCATTCCTCTGTGCATGAGAAGAATCGTAAATAAAAGAATAAATACAAAACAAAAAAACTATAAAACAGCACTGGGCTATAAAAACTAGCAGACAGGGTAATGAACAGCACATGGTGTAAAAGCAAGGAAACAGTCCAGCGCACAAGGTTCTCTGGAGGCGATCGCTTAAAACACCAAAAACACCCAGAAACTTATAGTATCTACATCAACTTTTTTTTTTCTATAGTGGAGCCAATGTACACAGAAAGCCCCGAATTTGAGCATTAAAACTGACCCATGGCAGGCAGATGATGTGACACTACCACCATTCAGTAAAATAATAATAATAATAAAAAAAAAAAAAAAGTATTACATCTAATTAAAAACTCACCTTTCTCCAACCATTTAGCTTCCCCAGTTTCCTCTCTTTCTTGTCAAAGCAGCAGGCTCCCATGTTGCTGTGAGTGCAGTGCAGAGCGGGGCTGCTGTCGGTTAAAGCGTCTGTCTGGGTCTGACTACAGCATGAGTAAAAGGACCAAGCCTTGGCTCTCTGACGCCGGGGAACGCCACAGCTCCAGTGACTCACTCCGGCCTGCGAGCTCTGACTGGGCTTTACCTCACGCCCTGTGCATGTGGAACACTGACTGCATGTGTGCCAGACCTCTGCCTCTTACACACTCCCCTCATGGGGGTTAGTCCCGCCTCCACCCGGGGCCGCCGCTGTTGTTGCTTACCGCTCACTGTTCACGTCCTCTCCAGCTGACGGGCCGCGACTCCCAGGTTTACACTATCGATATCTGTGTGATGGTTCCGATGGTTTCGACACTTCCTGTTTAGATGGAGAGGATTTTCTCCGACTTAATCAACTCTGGAAAGTGGCCAGGACGTTTGTTTTCTCTGTTTCATAGTGGTTTAAAGCTATTCAGGTGAAAGTTTAGGCAGGAGATGAGCCAAAACAAACTTTATTTTTGAGCTGCTATGGATTACTTCTGTACTTCACTGACAATAAAACTTTATATCACAATAATCAACAAAGAATAACTTTCTTTACACTGTCAAATATTTTGTCATATTTTGTGATTTTTCTTTATTTTACAGCCACATATTCTCATATGATCTTTACAACAGTTTTGATTATTATGACTTTATTATCGTAATATTACAGCTTTTTTCTTGAAATATCATGAGTTTTTTAAAACTACAACTTTATTCTTGTAATACTATGACTTTATTCTTGTAGTGACAAGTGATTTGTTTTTCTTATGTGGCCCTTATACGCCGTCGTAGAATAACTTTCTTTACACTGTCAAATATTTTGTCATATTTTGTTGTTTTCCTTTACTTTACAGTCACATATTCTCATATAATCTTTATAATAGTTTGGATTATTTTACTATAGATTTGCAAAGACTTTAAAACCATTTTTTTAATATTGTCTTTATCTTGCATCTTTAAAATCCTGAATGCTTTTAAAATAATGTGACGGCAGAAACATGTTTTTTTTCTATCTATCTATCTATCTATCTATCTATCTATCTATCTATCTATCTATCTATCTATCTATCTATCTATCTA
>JAPTGZ010000019.1:7448792-7461016 GCA_029814645.1 Fowleria isostigma
ATTAATGATAGATTTTGCTGAAAAAGTCACTTTTTCTTCAGTTTTCTCTGTTTTTGATAAAATAATCCTCAATTTTGTACTAAAGTTTTATGAACATCTACATGATTAGTAAATTAAATGTTGGAAACCTGATTTTCACTGAAAAAACACAAAATACAGAATATTGCAATAAATAGCAATAAATAGCAATGAGAATGGTTAAAAATATAGAGAAACATCTATTTGGGAAGTGTCACGCTGGGTCCTTATGGGTTAACTCATAAATACCCAGTGGTATTTTTGTGACAGTTCCTAAGTGATTATTTCTCTCTATTAAACCTTTCTCAAGTGTTTTATCACAATTTATTATAATACTATCCTCTTTATTTTGAGTTTTTTTTAGTGTAAATCATGTATTTTCCTATATTTAATTAACTAATCATGTTGATGTTCATTAAAGCTTAGAGTAAATTTAAAAGTTTTTGTTTAAAAACAGATAAAAGTGAAGAAAAAGTGACTTTTTTTAAGTAACATCTATCAAGAACTGAAAATAAATCCAGTGTGTCCATCCACCATCACTGATCCAACTCCATGGGTTTTACTGGTGAATCAATGTTATAGAAGATGACGGTGTTTCCACGGCAACTATGGAGCCTCTGAACGTCCAAATGGGTTATATCTGATGACCACAAAAAAATTATAACCTGTATTTTACACCAGTTATTTACATATATTGATGGGATTAGTGGATCAATAGGTGTTAAACAGTTTAGATCAGTCGATGGTTTTGGTCACCAGAGGCTGTTTGGGTCTATTTATATCAAAGCCTAATAAAGATTATGAAAAAAAAGGTCAACAAATAATCAAAAAGGTATTTCTTTCATTGAAGAGCCCTCTTTAACACATTCCAAACATCCAATCATGGTTTAGATGTGACTGAAGCAGATGATCCATATTATTTTCATCGTCATCTAACCACTAATTAACAGCTCATCCCTTCTCTGGAATCTGCACTGGTAAAAATTAAGTCTTATTTTGTAAATTAAAACAATTTCAGGGTGATTTCTTGACCTAAGATTTTAGCAATGACACAAATGAGCTCTATGTATACATGTAATTTGGCAATAATTTGTTCAAAATGTAAAAAAATACGTCTTCATTGTGTCTAAGAAGCACATTTTAAAAAGACTAGAATGAGTGAATGTACACAAGCCTGTTCCCTCACAACCAATATTCACACTGCCCCCTTCTGGCAAATGAATGTACAAGCCACAACTACTTTATAAACACTAATGGCTTTGACATTAGTATTTTGTGATTATTACGTCTTATTAAATGCGTAGTGTTAAGACCTTTGACTTGAACATACTTATACTGCAGTGTGAAAATGCAACAAATATGAGTAAAAGTTTTGCACTTAAATACAAATCTACAAGAAAGTATTAAAAGAAACTAAAATAAAAGTACTGAAATTCTCCATTATTACACAAAATTATATTATTCTGCATTATGAACAAATGTAATGCATGTAAGACCATTTTAATATTGTAGGTCGTCAATGTAAAATAATAATAATAAAAAAAAAAAAAATTCGGCAAATCGTTTTTTTCTAATGTAAAAATGCATTCCAGCTGAAACATTTCCAACACCATTGGAATGGAACGGAGTAAAGTTTTGAATAGAAGCCACCCTGATGTGCAGTATTTTTTCTGTCCTTTTGTTATATTATCCAACAGCCAGTAAGACCACTTACCCACAGGGATGTGCGGGTGTGTGTTTTCACACTTTCCCCCATCAGAGTTCTTCAGTATAGAGACAATACTTTGTATATTACACAGGGAAAATAGTAACACAGTACTGCAACGTATGACCCAGATATTAACCCATAAAGATCTACAGCTACTTTTACTGCTGTTCCTGAATGAAATTTTAACTCTATTTCACCTTCTTTAAGTGATACTACTACTACTACTAATAATAATAATGACGATAATAATAAATTTTTTTGTAAAGCACTTTACATTTGAAATCAAATCTCAATGTGCACAGTAAAAGCAACAGTATACGATAAGGAACCAGCAGATAAACCAAACAGAACAGTAAACAGAATTCTACGATGGCGTATAAGGGCCACATCAGAAAAACAAATCACTTGTCACTACAAGAATAAAGTCATAATATTACGAGAATGAAGTCGTGGCTTTAAAAAACTCATAATATTTTGAGAATAAAGTAATGATATTGAGAGAAGAAAGTCATAATATTATGAGAATAAAGGCATAAAATTTCAAAAATAAAGTCGTAATATTACAAGAATAAGGTTGGTCCAATTCAACAGAAGTGAAGTTGCTGCTTCATTTGTTGCGTTTACTGTAACAGGAAACTCTGACCGTCAAATTAATTTCAAAATTTTACAACTCATATAAGTACAACACTATTTTCGAGTTTTTAAAACTACAATTTTATTCTCATAATATTATAACTTTATTCTTGTAATGTTACAAGTTTTTTTAAAACTACAACTTTCTTCTCATAATATTATGACTTTCTTCTTGAAATATTATGATTTTTTTAAAACTACAACTTTATTCTCATAATATTGTGACTTTATTCTTATAGTGACAAGCAATTTGTTTTTATTATCTGGCCTTTATACACTGTCATAGAATTCTACGGATCAACAGATAAAATCAACAAGTGATCTACCCCCATTTATTATAATATGACAATTATGCATTTTCCCAAATTTAGTTATGAACCACATAGAGTTTCAAAAAAGTAAATTCAAAGGTTATTGTATAAAAACTGAGAAAACGAAATAATAATTGCTCTTTTTAAGCAAAACTTCTCATTAATTGAACATAAACCCAGTGTCCATCCACTATCACTGATCCAACTCCATGGGTTTTACTGGTGAATCAATGTTGTAGATAATGACTATGTTTCCATGGTAACTACGGAGCCTCTGACTGCACTTCACCTGAATTTCTTACATGTCAGACTGATCTCATGAACCTGCGTTGTATGTCACACCAGTTTTGATGGTATTTGGTGTGCTATAGGTACGCATTTTTGACCTTTCGTGTGTTATTTAATGCCATTTGATCGCGGGTCAATTTACATCGAGATTTCTGGTTCATATAACCCCAACCTTAACCCTTAACCCTAAACCTAACCCTGAGTGTGTAGGATTTGACACGGCATAAACATATACGTGGAAAGCTTTTAATGCGAACAGATTACACAACAATTAAAGGGGCATGTATATTTACATGAAGTCATGATATAACAATAATAATGATAATAATAGATTAGATTTTTATATAGCATAACACATACTAGGGCTGTATGATACTGGAAAAAACTGATATTGCAATTTTTTTTACCTTGTGATATATATATTGTGATATAAAAAAATACTCAGGAGGATATAATAACTGTGATATAAACAGTCAAAAAAATGTGTTGTGTTGCTTCTCGCTGTGTCAACAGGTGTAAGGCACTGTCAACCCACAACATGTGTTTCAGTTTCATCCTTGTTGTAGCCAAAATAATTCCAGATAACTGACGTTGCTTTTCATTTTGACAGAAAGTCTTCGTTTTCAGTGATTTTTTTTTTTTTTCTTGTTCAAAATCACAATATTATTCCCTGAGATGATAAATAAACTGTAATACAAAATCAATATTTTAACTACTTGAGTATTTCATAAAACATTTAAGTGCAGTACGTGCCTGTCAGAACAGATCTTAAGTACAAGCCAAAACAGCTCTCAGATAACGTCATATCTTTCCAGCATCAGTGTCCTACATCCAAAACCACACACACACACACTTCCACTCCAGTTCAGAGCCAATCCCAACTGATTAGCTAAGTAAGCAAAAGCGTACTGTATCTGAATTTGACACGACAGGGCGACTGGCCGCCCGCCAACCGCCGGCCACTTGCCGTTTGTGTTATCTGAACCTGTAAACGGTACCTGTTGCCGTGGGTTTGTGCCTGGTGGGTGCATACAGGACCCAGTCTGAAGGCACAGTGCGTAAATAATGAAAGACGGCAGTGTCGGCTTCATTAGCGCAAATGCAACGTCTTTAATCGGTCAGCGATGTAGAGAGGGAGTCGAAAAGATTTGTGCAGGCGTTTGGCATCACGTAGGGTTCATTACAGACTCACATACGGAATGGAATCCATGTTTTAAATGTGGAACCCTGTTGTTGTTTTTTCCCTATTACTCCTATATTGTTTAGATCAGGGGTGTCCAAGTCATTTTAGTTCAGGGGCCACATTCAGCCCAAATATGATCTCCAGTGGGCCGGACCAGAAAAATAATAGAATAATAACCTATAGGTATGATAATTTCATTTCTTTTAGTGCAATAGAAACATTGAACCATGAAAATATTAGCATTTTAAAACTATCCTATTAATGAATAACCAGACAAAAATGCAATTTCTTCAGAAAAAAAGGCAATTTGAACAACATTATGCTTCAACTTATCATTTATACATGTGTATTACGCACAATTTTACACAAACATTTGGTAACAAGCAGAATATGTTAAAATTTTGAGGTTTGGAACTAAAATAAGAATAAGTTCTACACTATTATATGTCAAGTTATGCAACTTACAGATAATAGTGAATCTACAAATATACAAAATATTTCATTTAATAACCAGAATATTGCTAAAATTGTTCTTAATGTTTTGTTGTTCACATTTTACTATTAAAGGGTTATTATACCATTATTTTACTTAACATCCCATTTGTCTGTATGTGGAACCTGAGCTAAAACAACTTGAACACCAGTGATTCCTTATATCTTTAGTATAATTTTTGCAGTACATAAAATCATCCTACAGGCCGAATTGGACTCTAGTGGGCCAGTTTTGGCCCCCGGGCCGCATGTTTGACACCTGTAGTTTAAATGCCTTCACATTTATTATATCCTTCATTGTAATATGATGCTGCCGTTATTGTCACTTGTTCTTTTTTGTTTTGTTAGTTTGTTATTGTTTGCTGTTTGTTGCTGCTGTTGTTTTTTTCCCTTTTTTTATTTGCTTCCACTGCGTCTTATTTACTGTATCACAAATAAAATAAAATAAAAACTTTCTGAACTATTAGGGTCCAAAAATACACAAATAAATGTACCGAAGAGTAATAAAAGTGGGTTTGGATAAAATAAAACCCTATAACTGTGGGTTGTATTTTATGCCAGAGGTTGTTAATCTCAACAGGATATTTCCTGGTTAAATTACGGCTAAATAAAAATAAATAAAAACTACAGGAGATAATATACAGGGTGTCCACAAGGTCTCTTTAGAATTAAAAAAAATATGACTAATCAATTGATGAGATACATTAATCAGATTAGTTCAATGTACTCAGTGGTTGTCACAGATTTTAATTACATTATAGGATTATGTGCAATCGAATCATTGGTCAATTTTTCCCTCAATGAGAGATTAATTACTGCAAATGTTGACCTTTTGTCACCACAACTGGATGACCCTCAACCAACCATCATGTCCAGATCGATGGTGCCCCCCCCCCCCCACATTGGGTTCTGTGTGTTGGTGAATTCCTAAATCCAACATTTACACACCGACGGATTGGAAGGGATGGTTCAATTCCCTGGACACCTCCTTCACCAGATATCACTGCCCTGGATTTATTTGTATGGAGTTATGTTACCCCCACAAAGACCTAGCACTACTTTTTTGTCAGTTCCCAAATTAAAATTTCTCTATATTTAATGTTTTAACCCATAAAGACCCAAACATCAGCATCTACCAACATCATCTACTGATATAAACTGTTTAATCTCTGTTGATCCACTAATACATGTTAATTATTGGTGAAAAATACAGTTATTCTTCTTTTTATGGTCATCAGATATGACACATTTGGATGTTCAGAGGCTCCGTAGTTGCCATGGAAACACTGTCATCTTCTACAACATTGATTCACCAGTAAAACTCATTGACACACTGGGTTTATGTTCAATTAATGATAGATTTTTCAGGAAAAAGTCACCTTTTCTCCAGTTTTCTCTGTTTTTGATACAATAATCTTCAACTTTACTCAACATTTACATGATTAGTGAATTAAATCTTAAAAAAATACATGTTATTCACTGAAAAAAAAAACAAAATAAAGAGGATAATATTAGAATAAATGGCGATAAACCACTTAAGGACTTTTAAATATAGAGAAAGATTAATTTGAGTGGTGGCACAAATGTCACACTGGGTCCTTATGGATTAAAGATATCGTGTATCGAACAAAGATACGAGACATCAACAACCTGAAGTACAAGATCTCTGATGTCATTGACACCATTGATGAGGCTATGATACAGCCAACATGGAAACAAATCCAGGACAGTGTTTGGCCCCATCCCAGTTCACCCCATGGCTGGCCCTCCCTCTTACCCCTACATTTCCATTTTGCGTGTTCACATGAAGGTGTAGGAGTGTCCCGATCCTAGATGAGTTGGAGGGGAACGGCTAAGGGGGAGAGAGCTGTGGTTCATGCACCTAATGTTGTCCATATAGAGGTGTACAATTAATAAGGCAAAAAACTTCAAATCTACTTTTCATTTTGAAAGTCACAAGAAAACGATAAGATCATCAAAAGTCAACAAAAACACTGGTTATTCAATCAAGTCCTAAGTGTGTATCATGTGACTAAAACAGACAGAAAAGAAAACATGGAATGTCTAAAAGCACTGTTTTTGTTAGTACAATGTCACAGTATTGATGTAAGAACTTATGTTTCTATGTTTAAAAAAAAAACATAGAAAATGGATAGATATCAGCTCTGAAGTTAAACTACTATGAGATATTTTTTGTTATCATTATATTTCTCCAAACAAGTGCACCTTTAGTTGTACCAGGCATTAAAATAAACAAGAAATTGAAGAAAATATAGGGTGGTCTAATAATTTTTTCCCCCAGCTGTATGTCAAGATGCAATTTTTTTTCTAATTGGCTTCATTTATTTTCATATCATATATGAATATATTTCATAAATAGAAATACCATATGTATGAGGATGCTTTCAACACATGTAATCCTAATATAATAAGAAACATGAATGTGGATGCAACCCTTCCATGACGAAAACATAGGGTGGTCTAATAATTTTTTCCCCCATCTGTAATTCCCACACATTTGCTTTTTTAACAAATGTGTTAAATTTAGAGCTACACAATATATCGTCGTTGCAATGTACATGTGCGCAATAGTCACAACGCAGGTCCTGTAATGTAGGAGGAAAATGAACTCAGTGTGTTTTTGTCAAAATTCAAGGGTACCTGACACACACTGTGCACAGCCATCCACCAATCACAGTTGTTCTTCATCAATTTGCTGAAACAGACCATGCCCCCTGCACATGGAGTCGCTAGTAACAAGATTGAAAAATAAGCAAGAAGCAAGAGAAAATCACCCAAAACAATGAGGAAAATCACCAAAAAAGAAGAAAATCACAGAAATCAAAGTAGAAAATCACTGAAAAAAAAAATCGACAAAAACAAACAAAAAAATCACCAAACATGGGAAGAAAATCACACAAAACGAAGAAGAAAATTGTCAAAAACAAAGTAGAAATTACAAAAATGAAGAAAATCACCAAAACCAAAGAAGAAAGCCACAGAAAACTAACAAGAAAATCACAATATATATCGAAAGGTTAAAAAAAATTGCAATGTAGGTTTTTTCCAATATCGTGCAGCCCTAGTTAAACTGTAAAGTGACTTTATGGACACCTTGTACATCTACAGAGAAAATCCAAGCATTTCCTTCAAATTTTAGAGCAACTCCAACACAAAACTTTACACAAGCCGTCCTGTGAAATCGGATTGTTCCAGTGAAAGCCACAAAACTACTGCATAGACATAGTCATGCAAAACACATGAAGGCTTGGCAGGACAGCTTTCCTAAATCCTCTCTCTCTCTCTCTCCTCCTTTCACAAAGAACTTGTGTTTGTGTGTCACTGCAGGACAATGAGCCCGGCTGAAGTCAGCGGTTCCCCCGTCCTGCTGGGACCAGTTTGGGTCAAGACCTGCTTCCAGATCCTCAGACCTCTGGGGCCGACCAAAACCCTTTTCCATAACCTGATGCTCACTCATCTGAATCCTGACGTCCACTCACTGTGGAGTCTGCCTCCGAGAAAATGACCTCTGCAGGGCCACGTCAGTCAGTCTGCTTTCACATTTAAGAATCCAAAACAGAAATGGAATATTATACAGGGCCACATACGAAAAACAAATCACTTGTCACTACGAGAATAAAGTTATAATATTAAAAGAATAAAGTCATAGTTTTAAAAAAACTCTGAATATTTTGAGAATAAAGTCGGAATATTACGAGAATAAAGTCATAATATTTTGAAAATAAAGTTATAATATTACGAGAATAAGGTTGGTCCAGTTCAACAGAAGTGAAGTTGTTGCTTCACTTGTTGCGTTCGCTGTAACAGGAAACTCTGACCGTCAAATTAATTTCAAAATATTATGACTCCTAAAAGTACAACACTATTTTTGAGTTTTTGAAACTACAATTTTATTCTTATCATATTACAACTTTATTCTCAAAATATTACAAGTTTTTTAAAACTACAACTTTCTTCTCGTGATATTATGACTTTATTCTTGAATATTATGACTTTATTCTCGCAATATTCTGACTTTATTCACATAGTGCCAAGCGATTTGTTTTTATTATGTTGCCCTTATACATGGTCGTATATACCACATGTAGGAGCGATGTGTTTACATACAGTCACAGAAAAAATCATTAGACCACCCTATGTTTTTGTCAACTTCTTGTTCATTTCAATGCCTGGCACAGGTACAGGTACATTTATTTGGACAAATGTAATGACAACAACAAAGATATCTCATAGTTTAATTTCAGAGCTGATATCTATCCATTTTCCATGGTTTTATAGATAATAACAAAAATATCAGTTCTTACATCAATATCTATGACATTGTACTGACAAAAACAGTACTTTTATTCATTCCATGTTTTCTTTTCTGTCTGCTTTAGTCACATGATACACGCAGGAGTTAGTACTTGATTACATAACGATTATTTTTGATGACTTTTGTTGGTCTAATCATTTTTTCAGCAACTATATATTGACTTTAATTTTATTTTGTTTTGACTTTTTTCCCTCTCTAATTCGTTGGTTTTAATTAGTTTTCAAAGTGGGTTTGCTAGTTTTTGTTAATGTTCCTTTTTTCAAAAATGCTTAGTTTTAGAATTGGTTTTTATTAATTTTTTTATATTTTGTCAGGTGCAGGATTCAAAAAAATCAGAGTAAGTAGTGTGTGTAATAAAATTCAACAAAGGATATTAAAAAAAAAAAAACTGTATTCAGTTACTGCTAGAGTGAAATAAATTGATTTCATTCAATCCAAAAGATTTATAAACTGACAGAAATGAAAACAAAAGCATTTTATCTATAATTTCAGTATGTTTTAGTTAGTTTTGTAAACACACACAACAGTTTCAGTTAGTTACAGTTTTTTCTTTTAATTATCATCATTATTTATTTCAGTTAACGAAAATGTTTTTTGATTTTTAGTTTTTGTTATTTCAGATTTCTTTAACAATTATAACCTTGCTATATTTGAGACATCATGATGCAACACGTTTGTTTTTGTTTTTTTTAAGGAATGTCTTTTAAGGTGGACAGTTTGTTTGTTTTTCGTATAAAGCTGTGAAACTATTGTCCACAAACACGGACAGAAAACCCATAGCCGGATCTCAGGAGGTAAAATTTATGAGATCACAAAGAGTCCAAATTCTAAAACTAAGATGATTTTTTTTTTTTTCTCATTGTATTGCCTTGGGTCTGTAGACACTGCCCCCATGTGGTCTGGAGAATATTTCCTTTAGAACCCTTTGGAAAGTGAGCTTAAATTATGTGTCCATACATGTACACATTGCACACAAAAAGGTGCATCAACAAAAATGGATATAAGGAATTTTATAGAGCAAGGCTGCTCCATTACTACAACCCCAATTCCAGTGAAGTTGGGACGTTGAGTAAAATATAAATAAAAACACAATACAAGTTACAAGTTCTTTTCAACCAATATTCAGTTGAATACACTACAAAGACAAGATATTTAATGTTCTAACTGATAAACTTTTTTTTTCTTCCCATTTAACCTGTTCACTTGTGGAATGTTTCAAACAGGTGTTTTTTGAGCATTCCTCAACTTTGCCAATCTTTTATTATCCCTGTCCCAACTCTTCTGTCACATGTTGCAGCCATCAAATTCAAAATGAGTGAATATTTGCAAAAAGCCAATAAAATTTATCAGTTTGAACATTAAAAATCTAATCATTGTTGTGTATTCAATTGAATATTGGTTGAAAAGGACTTGTAAATCATTGTATTGGGTTTTTATTTACATTTAACACAATGTCCCAACTTCACTGGACTTGGGGTTGTATAAAAATCCCATATTAGGTGCATTCAAAGTTGATGAGGATAACTGCTGTACTAAAACTGGGAGAAAAAGTGAGATTTTATGGTTGTAAGTGCATGTAATGTACATAAGAAACCCAATATGTCGACCGGTCAAAGCCAACACACGGACACTGGCCACATCAGCTGATCACTGATCAGTGTGTGACCCTTCCCTTGTGTCGACTGTTCATGTTTGATCGGTTCTCGTTGAGTCTTTACAAGCAGAAACCACTAATCCTCCGTCCGCTCGGCGCTCACTCACCATTCGGGATCGACCGGCGTGATGTCTATCCGGGGAGGGGCTCCGAAGGGCAGGGACGTGGGCCTGGTCATGACCTCCTCGTCAGGCGTCCGCGATCTCTCCCCCTGTCGCCATGACAACGGGGGCAGCTGCAGGTTGCCTGAGAAACGGCGTCGGCCCCTGCGCAGGTCGACGCCCAGCGTGCAGGACGGGGACGTGAAGGACTCGCTGAGGCAGCAGTCCGGAGGCTCTCTGCTGTCCTGAGAACACCAAGAAAGAGATGGAAGGAAATATGAACATCACAAAGAGTCACGAGGAGGAGTAACGAAGATAAAAAAAACTGAAATTAAGCAATGATGAGATCTTGTCTGATCAGATAAGGAGCTAATTTACTTAGATAATGGACTTCACTCATATAATTAGAAAACTTTTCCCTTAAATTCAGCTTAAATCCTGGATTTAATTGGCTGATAAAGCGCTTTTCCACTGTTTGTCCACTAAGGGGAGCCAGAGGTTTGTTGAACTGTTGATACACACTCTGTGTAACCTTCACTCATTTTCATTTTATGTGTCCGGATTATAAATGATCAAAATCCCTAGATAATTTAATCAATACCACAGATCTGACAAATTTTCATTTTAACCAATGGAGGAATATAGGTTAGTGTTTCACAACTTTACTTAATGAAACTGGAGGCAGTGCTTATATGTACTGTAAAGTTCAATTTTACTAATTTTGTGTGGTTGTTTTATTATTATGTTTATTTTTTTAATTTTTAATATGGACCTTTGAGTCTGGAATAAAAATTGATTGATTGATTATTAACCCATAAAGATGTAAATATCCACTGGTGACTAAAAACATCTATTGATGTAAACTGTTTAAAACCTGTTGATTCACTAATCCTGTCAGTACATGTCAATAATTACTTTAAAATACAATTCAACTCATAGAGACCCAGCACTACTTTTGTGTTAGTTCCCAAAGTAAAATTTCTCTAAATTTAACATTTTTAACCCTTAAAGACACAAAAATCATCTACTGATATAAACTGTGTAATCTTTGTTGATCCACTAATCCATGAAAATAATTGGCGTATAATGCAGTTTACCGTCTTTTCACGGTCATCAGATCTGACCCATTTGGACGTTCAGTGGCTCTGTAGTTACCGTGGAAACACCATCATCTTCCACAACATTGATTCACCAGTAAAACTCATGGAGTTGAATCAGTGACAATGGATGGACACACTGGGTTTATGTTCAATGAATGATATCTTTGAAGAAAAAGTGACTTTTCCAGCATTTTAACTGTTTTAATATGATAACCTTTGAGTTTACCATTTTCATGAACATCTAAATGATGAATAGGAAATTAAACATGGAAAAATACATGATTTACAGTAAAAAAAAAATTTTTTTTAAAATACCAAAACACACTCCTGTTTCCTCCCACCATCCAAAGACATGCACTGATAAGTTAATTGGTTAATCTAAATTGTCCATAGGTGTGAA
>JAPTGZ010000019.1:7783631-7795612 GCA_029814645.1 Fowleria isostigma
AATTTTTTTTGGTGCAAGTATTTTTTTTTTCATGTGCACCAGTGCACCTTTACCAAATAATGTAATTCGAGCCCTGATATTTTGTATAAATATCCTGTGTCCCTTAGGTAGTTACAGAGTGCCCCCCCACCCCCCACTGGTTTCCTTCACTGTACTGAACTTAAGACCCCTGTACCAAACTGAAACTTTTCTGTACCAATATATCCCTACTGATAATAGTATTATTCATGTTGCTTTGACGATTTGCAATTTTACATTATTGAGTATTCATACTGTCTCAAAAAGGAAACAAACAGATGGTGGATAGATGGTCAAGGAGGTGCATCAAAGTTCTCATTCGCCTAATGCGCGACTCAGAAGCCAATCAATGTTATGTGCACATTTTTTGCAGAAGATGTATGAAGCACTTTAAAAATAAAAAAAGAGCCATTGTTCTGAATTGCTGTGTCTATCCATGAATGTCCTGGTACGTAGGGTTGCAATTAATGATGATTTTAATAATTGATTAATCTGCAAATTATTTTACTAACAATTCATCAGATAAACACAAAAGACTCAATTTGCAAACAAGTCACTAATGATTACATCCCTGCAATGGCATCGGGTATAGTTAGAAAGCACTAGCCCACTACCTAGACTTGTTATGGCTCCAGTTATAGGCATCAAACTAGAGTTGGGAAAAAAATAAATAAATAAATCCCATTTTAACATACTGTCAGATTATTGTGGTTGGAATTATTATTATTATTTTTTTTAAATTGCAATTTTGTTTTGTTTTTTTTGATCATATCGCCCACCACATTTGAAAGCCGTCTTTGGTTAAATGTAAGCCTTTATATTCACATAAATAACAGTCCAAATGGCCTCAGTTATCGTTTTAAACCAGTCTTAACCATGTTTAATCTAACATTGCATCGTTACATTTCCATTTGTCCATGACTACGTTTCTGTTACTGACATTCAATCTGCTGAAGCTCATACCTGAACCCCTCCACCTATGAATGATTGCGGGAGGCTCCACTCATTTCCATCTTTATTCGAAAAAAATATCAACACCAATTACACATCAAGTGAATTTTTAAAGATTTCCAAAGCAAATTTAACAATATGATTATTGTGTCTTGGAATTTGAAGACCTTTGAGGTTCAGATTTTAGAATTAATTAATCAATATTAAAAGAGAATTAAGGCCTTATTCAGAACAATCATAGTTAAGACTTCAAGGATCCAGACTAAATTTACTTTGCAGATCCTTTTTTTGAGTGGCAAATTATTGTAATTCTTTTTTTTTTTTTCTTTTAAGACAGCCGGAAAGTAATTTGCACTATTTAACAGCAGTCAGTTGAGGTTAGTCTTGGAGCCAGACGGTTTCTTCCATCCAAAAAGATGCCAATTATTACTCAGAAATTTCTTTTTACATGAATCTGGTTAATGGATGGAAAAGGCAGATGTGTTCAACCAGCAGACAGAGTGTAGTGCTGGAAGGTTACTACAGATTTTTATGGGTTTATACTGAAGACTGAGGGCATGCGCTCAAATACAATCCATTACTATTGCACTGAACAGCATTTACAGTGTGGCTGGCATGGAAAGCTATAATTCATCTCGTCTGCGAGTGGATGGAAGGAACACTGACCCAGTTTTGAGGAGTTATGCAACATCTGGCCAAAGATGCCTTTGTGACGGCTCAAAACCTCAACTCCTCCACATGGCTTGGTCCAATGCTGCTCAATGTTCTACCATCTTACACTTACCTCAGTGTTCTGCCAGGCAAACCACACCTTCAGCTCTTAAAAATTTATTTATCACTAGGGCTGCACAATATATAGTTTGAGCATCGTCATCGCAATGTACGTGTGCGCGATAGTCACATCGCAGGTTGTCGCAATGTAGGTAAATGAACTCAAAGTGTTCTCATCTAATTTCAAGGGTACATGACACACAGTCTCTGGTAAAAAAAAAAAAAAAAAAAATTTGAAAAATGAGCAACGAACAGGGAAAAATCACCAAAAATGAAGGAAATGACCAAAAAACAAACACTGAAAAATGAAGAAAATGACCAAAAACAAAGAAAATCACAGAAAACAAAGAAGAAAATAACCCAAAACAAAGAAGGAAAATCACAGAAAATGAAGAATAAAATCGCAATATAAATTGCAGGGTTAAAAAAACTGCAATGTCAGTTTTCTTCAATATCATGCAGCCCTGTTTATCACAGTGGCTGCCTTAATCACAGCTGTAATTTATTAATAATTCACCATAAACTGATAAGACAGTCTTATGTAATCATCAGTTATTCTGGAAACTATCAAATGCCATTTCAAGGATAAAAGGCCGCAAAACCTGCTGTGATAAGCAAGTCACATAGTCTACAGACTATATCTCTCAGGAAATGGTCGCTCGTTTTTTTTTTTTCCCCCGGAGTTTTCCACATTGTTTGAGAGGACACACATAGCTAGACAAGATAAGCGAGTAAACACAGCCACACAAAACAGCATAGACAACACAGCGAGGTGTACAAGAGTTCTGGTCACACACATGGGAGAACCAAGAGACAAAAGCAACAAAGAGAAAAAGTGACACTGGTCGGCAACTTTTAGCTGTGGATGCACACTCTCTCCATTTTTCCATCCAATTAGTTAGGACAAGGTCTGACTGAACAGTCAATGCTTGTTAGACACCCCTCCGGTGGTGAAGACGGGCATTGCTGGGGAATTCACAGTGAGTGTGTGGAAATTTACAGCTCAGATGAAGCACATGGTGACAACAATTTAAACAGACTGACCAGAGCAGAACAGGTAGTAGTAAAACAGACACTACAGACGCTCAACCGGAACAGCTGACAACTGCACAAATAAATGATTAAATGATTAAAAATATTTAAAATTGTCAGTTCCCAAATAAAATTTTCTCTATATTTAACCTATTTTAACTCATGAAGACCAAAATATCCACCATCTACCAAAATTATGTACCAATATAAACAGTTTAATCCCTGTTTATCCACTAATACATGTACATAATTGGTGTAAAGTGCAGTTATTCATCTTTCCATGGTCATCAGATATGACCCATTTGAACGTTCAGAGGCTCCATAGTTACCGTGGAAACGCTGTCATCTACAATAACACTAATTCACCAGAAAAACTAGTGGATGGACACACTGGGTTTAATGTTCAGTCATTGAGATTTGCTGTAGAAGTCACTTCAGTATTCTGTTTTTGTTATAATCCGCAATTTTAACTTGTATGAACATCTACATGATTAGTAAATTAAATGTTGGAAAATACTTGATTTTCACTGACAAAATAAAGACAAAAGACAACATTACAATAAATGGCAATAAACCACTTAATAGTTAAATATAAAAGAAAAACACTTATGGGAAGTGCCACAAATGTCACAATGTCCTAGTATGACTATACAATCTATTTTGCTGCCTAAAGATAATGCACAGACTAAATTTTTAGCTCAATACAGTTTCTCTGGCTTCATTTGGGAATTTCCACGTGGGGATTAGCCTGAAGAACAGGATTTTCCACCTGACACAAATATGGCCAGACGACTGAGACTGGGGGCACTTTGGAGAATATCAATCGTTAAAAATCGGTCAAACCATTTCCCTTTAGTAGACAATCGATACAGCACATTCACAAGCAACAAACAGGCCGTCAATCTGATTTCACACACCGGTCCCAGATCATAAAAAAAAAAAAAGAGGAAACAAGCCACCAAATGGAGAATGAGTAAGGGACAGGATGTACTCCTGCTAGGTCTCCCACCCTGGCATCCCCCAGTGGGCACGGCTTATTATTGGATGTTTGTCTATTCGCTGCAGAGTAATGCCATTCACCAGCCTCTTCTTCTTCCTCCTCCCCCTCCTCATCCTCCTCCTCCCTGGTTGGAGTAGCATACTAGGGCCATGATGTCTGGCTGAGGGCCAAGAGTCATATAGGGTGTATACATACATCCTGCTACCAGAAACTAGGTCAAGGCTGACAGGCACCCCCCAGAATGGGATAAACCCGACTTTTCCACGGATTACACACACTCACACCATATGAATGTTAGTTTCAGACCCATGCGGGGTGCGGATGGAGCCACGCAGCTAGCAACTTGACGTCGGAATCAGACAGAGATGTAAGCTAGTGCGTGTTAGCATTAGCATGTCAACCTGCTGCTTCGCTAAGATGGACCGGAGCTAAGGACACCGCTGGAAGGGGAACGACCACATAGCAACGATTCAACCGCCAAAAAAACACACCTCCACGGGCTAAGCCGGTACCTGAAAATCACGTAGGACTCAAGTGAAATTCCGCGCAATTACACCTGAATGCGGAAAGCGGCGGTTTTGTGCGCGACATTGTGCGCGCCACTTACATTTAACGTTACATCGTTCGGCGGCGTTTCCGACTATAGACAACCACTATTTCCTTTTTACACCCGTGAGCACATATTCATTCACATCTGGGTGAATTTATCGCCGGCGCAACACCGTCTACCCACTTCCCCGGTAGTAAGACTTAACGGTACTCCACATGTTAACGGCTAGCGTTAACGTGACAAAGGCACCGAACACCAAATTCAACACACACACACACACACACACATAAAATAATAATAATAAATAAAAGTCTTACCTGAGGCGTTTGACGACAGACGATATTAGACATATTTAATGCAAATTCAGAGTTGGTTTGTTTCGGGTTGGAGTAAAGACGCGACGCGACTACAGGCACGGCTTGTGGAGCTGGTGGGTTGTCGGAGGGCTCTCGGTGGAAGTACGTCCTATCTCCGTGTGGACAGGACCGGCTCTGACACAACGGGCGGCGGGCTGGGGGACGGGGAGGCGCGCGCCCGGCAAAAAAAAGCGCTGCGCACGCCACGCCGCCTGTGACGCACGGGAGTGGGCGGGGCCATTCCGCCCTCACGGAGCTGCGAGAGTGATGAAATCCAGGCAGCAACACCGTCACCGTGGACATTTGCACTGTGGGTAAAGACGGGCAGGGGTATTCTATGTAAACACTCCACTAAAAAAGGTCCAACCCGGATCATGGGATGAATTTGTGACATGCAGAAAATGCACCGAGGTATGAACAAGCAAGAATGTCAACGTCAGTTTAGGTCAGGGGCCACATACAGACCAATATGTCTATCATATACCCCCGAGACCCAAGAAAGGGAACATTTTAATTTAGTTTGTACAGTTTACACTTTAATGTTCTGAAATGTCCAGTGTAAACGGGCGCATTGGTATTATCGTTAAAGAGTTCATCTTTGTAACCCAAATTATTCTGTGGTTCTGAAAAAAAAGTAGTTTTATTGTCATGGTTGTAGGTAATTATACATTTTCTATTTTTTTATTTGTATAAATAGTCTCAGGTTCAGTCTGGTTGCGTTTATTTGTATTAATCAAGCAAAAATCGAGGTTATTTTTAATTTGCACAACAAATTATTTAAGGAAAAGTAAAAAGTATTGTTATGATACTGATGTTTCTTTCAATAGAAGTTATAATTACACCAGTTGTACAATGTTGTTGTGGGGGTGGGGGGACAGAGGAAAAGACCGAGATTGCAATTTTTTTTCCAGATAATTTTTAAAAATGATTTGTATTGATTTATTTATGCAATGCCCTTTTCAACGGACAGCATTTTTTAAGTAAAACTGTCAAATTTTTGTCCCCTTCAGAGGACAAAAATGCATTGCTGGGTCTCAGGAGGATATAGCCGTCTCCCAAAAGCTATCTTTGTATTAGTGAAAAAAAAAATTACATGACCTATTCTTTCACAAAAAATGTAAACAACCTGGAATGTCTTAACCAATAAAGACCCAGCACTATTGTTGTCAGTTCAAAAAATGACATTTTCACTATATTTAACCTATTTTAACCCATAAAGACCCAAACTTCCACCGTCTATCAAAATCATGTACTGATATAAACTGTTTAATACCCATTGATGCACTAATCCATGTAAGTAATTGTTGTAAAATACAGTTCATTTTTTCCCATCAGATATGACCCATTTGGATGTTCAGAGGCTCTGTTGTTAGTTACCGTGGAAACGCTGCCATCTTCTACAACAATGATTCACCAGTAAAACCCATGGAGTTGGATCAATGACAGTGGGTGGAAACACTGGTTTTATATTCAGCAAATGATTGATGTAACTGACTAAAGTCACTTTTTACTTCAAATTTCAGTTAAAAAATACTAAATTTTTTCTCTCAACTTTTATGAACATTCAAATGGTTGGAACTTATATTGCACTTTTCCACGCATTAATGGCTCTCAAAGTGCTTTACAATATATACAATACCATTTACATGATAAATGTTGGAATATACTGTATTTTCATGGAAAAAACACAAAATTCATAAGATGATATTACAATTAATGGTGATAAACCACCTAAGGATGGTTAAATATAGAGAAAAATTTATTTGGAAATTGCCACACTGGGTCCTCATGGGTTAAGAGAGTCAAGCACAATTTTAATGGCATTATGCCTGGTACTAAATGTTCTGTCTATTTGTATATCCACTGTGATTTGTAAGTAGTGAGCTGAGGCATAAAATTCCACTAAAACTACTTATTCTTCAAGTATGGGTTGTTCACGTTATTCAGATTTTTTTAAAAGATAGTTTGTAGATGTGAACATTTTCACAATGTAATTTTACTTTTCTCACTCTAAAACATAGTTGATTATATAATTCTGCCATTATTTTACTGGTCCAGCCCACTTGGTATCCAATGTATTCGGCCCCTGAACTAAAATGACTTTGGCTGTATTCACACCTGGAAAGTCTTTTGGTCTGCTTATTTGACTGAATGCGGATTTTTTGTTTTGTTTGGGTTAGATTGCATTCTCATTGAACTTTTTGATGGTGCACCAAAATGTGTATAAAGAAATGCGCATGTGATGAACTGTACTGGTACTGGACAGAAAGTCGGGGGGCAGGGTGAATCAAGAGATGGCTGGTGTTGATGAAAACAGAGGTCCTACATGCAGTTATCGTGTTTGGTATATTCAGTTTCTGAAAAATAACATTAACTGTCAAGAACAGCTCATTCGAAGCCAGTTTTGTAATATGGGCATCTGAGCAAATGTCAGTGAGGCATTCAGTGTCCCCATTGCTCCATGTCTGTCCACTGCTCATGGCTGCTACTATTAGCTCTGGCTACAGTTTTGTCAGATGGGAAATGACAAATTGTCATACCAGAAGCTTAAAATGATCACCTGAAATTATTACCTGATTTGACGTTTAGTATGTCTTATAATGCAGTTTGACCTTTAAATAAACAAATCTTTCCTGCGTAGTTCTCAGTGCAAATGGACTGGTTTGAACTTTTGTTTACGTTTCGCGTTGCCATGCTACATCACGGGTCATTCATGCTAATCTTACGTCCCTCATGCAACGTCGTACATTGATTGGCTGTAAAGAGGCATGTGAGACCAAGGTCACCATCAGATGCTGTGCTTGCTGGCTGTTTGCAAATAGCCATGTAGTGACAGGGTCAAATTATTGTAAATTATGGGATTTTTGGAATAATTGATTGCACAGAAGGTGAAATTATCATACAAATGCTATAATTATTGTACGTCTGGCAACCCTGTCTGGCTACCAGTGCAGCTCGGCTACTTCCAGCGACTATGGTGGCTTGTCAAGCACAAGAAGGCTTATGGTTCCTTAGTTTGTTTTGGCTCGAAGCCAGTTATATTCACACCAGAAGTGAACCAGCCCAGAGTCCATTTGGAAGCAGACCAAGACCACCTCTTCAAGGTGGACCAAGGTGGTCTTGGTCCACTTGTTTGATTCGAATTAGAGTTCACATGTTTGTATTCACACCTAAAAAAAACAGTCCAGACCTTCTGGGAAACTGGTCCGTTTTAAATGGACCAGATGAAGTCGGTGTGAATGCACCCTTTGACAACCCTGATGTAAAGTGATGGAGGTTAAATCTGAGGACTATAATCACTGCCCTCCAGGCCAAAAAATCCTTTATTAAATTTAAAGACACAGTGATGACTGAAGTCCAGATACCAGAAAAGAAAACATGTAAAAAAAAAAAAAAAGTGGATTATGTGGACTATAAAAGCATGTGTTTATTAATTTATACCCAAAATAAAGAGCCTCCTCTTATTTTTTTAACATTTTTTATTTGTTGTTTTGTATCCATTAAAAAAATTTTGTTCTCTTGTTTTTCCTTTTTTAAAATAAGTCAAACACAAGAAACTCAGAAAACGCATGGATAATGAATTTTAATTGCTTGTGTACATCACATGCCCATTGTCCACCAGCAATACTTTGAATTGAATTAAAGTAAAATGTGATTTTGAAGTTTTTGACAAATGATCATTGCATGTATTAGAACTATACTATCTGCTACATTGGTAAATACATAAATTTGATGTAATTTATTAATTAAAGATCGGTTGAGGATAAGGGCAGAAAATAAAAGGACACAAGGAGATAAATAAGATGTTCCTAAAAGAGAAACACAAAGAAGATTTTACAAATGTACAGAATCCTACATGAATAGTTGGGTTATTCCAGTGAAATCAGCTACAGACAGGTGATAAATTCAAGGTAAAACCCCCACAAAGTGTCTTAGAAAGGTGTTGGCATCTCCACAGGTCTCCAGAACAGCTCCAGCGTTTCCTGGCATCGATTCCACATGACTCCACAGATGGCAGGAACACCTTTCTTCAAAACATATCCCCTCATTTTGTGTTTTAATGAAGACGGTGGAGCGCGCTGTCTAAAACGCCAGCCCAAAATTTCCTATAAGGTTTAACCTGGGCTGAGATCTGGTGACTAAAATAGCATATTATTCATGTCAGGCTTACAGTTAGTGAGGCCTTGTGGCTGCCTTGTCATCCCTGAAGAGACAAGTCCCATTAGGATCTTCCTTTAATTAGTCACCTGTCTGTAGAAGGCCAGGATATCTGCACCTGCCTACATCGTCTATAGGACACTTTAGCTGGGGTTGACTTTATTTTTAGCACAGACTGCATTATCTATCCATATCTTTATATATTCTCTCTGAATCCTTCCCATTTATTCTCCCCTATATGTCACCGTGAGTCATGACAGCAGCCCGGGAGGTGCTACAGTGCAAAAGTCATTCAATGTCTATTAAGTGGGAACATCTCGTCTCACCCCTTTGCACTACCTGACAGACGTCACGATAGGAGAAGGAGAACTTATTCACCTGACATGACTGAATGGAGCTTACTACTACCTCAGTGCGTCAGTAATAAGATTAGAGGATAAGAATCACTTCAATGCTAATGTGTCAGCCAGCTTTTGTGTCTGTATGGTTCATGTCCATTTGTCTGCATGTACAGTAGACAGTCCTGGTGGTAAATGAACTGACAGCGATACAGGAGAGTTCTTAGCACCATGTTACAAACGTAAGTTGGTCTACACCAGTCAACACTGATTAAATTTATCAATGCAAAGTTTAATTTAGTTTATTAGGTTTTTTGAGCTAATGCACTCTATGTATAACAGTAATTACATATACATGTACAATATTCAATACTGTTCATAAACATCTCATAATGTTTACACAAATATACATGTGCCTTCTAATATGTATACTGTAAACACCATACATATAGAAATTTACATGAGCAAGTATACATAGAGAAATATACATTGCGAATGTGGAAATAGAATTATACATAGAGAAATATACAAGGAGAATATGCATATAAGAATAGATAAATATACATAAAGAATATGCAAATAGAATTATACATAGAAAAATATACATGGAGAATATGCATATAGAATTATACATAGAGAAATATACAAGGAGAATATGCATATAGGAATAGATAAATATACATAAAGAATATGCATATAGAATTATACATAGAAAAAAATAGAAAAATATACATGGAGATTATGGGTATGGAATTATACATAGAGAAATATACATGTAGAATATGCATATAGGAATATGCATAAAGAATATAAACATGTAGAGTATGCATATAGAAATAGAAATACAGAAATATACATGGAGATATGCATATAGAATTATACATACAGAAATATACATGGAGAATATACATGTAGCAATATAAATATAGAAATGTACATCAGAATATTCATATAGAAATATTCAATTAGAAATATACAAAAAGAAATTTACAGAGAGAAGTGTTCATAGTGAAAAGAGTAAAATGCATTAAGGCATTGGGTGTAAACCTTGTGTTTATCTCTTCGGAACAGCTCTTATGTGTGGGGTAATGTTGCAAATATCTGTGTGCATAAGATAGAAGATTCAAGTCAAGAATGTTTATTGTTATTATGTGCATATCACAAAATTTTCCTGAGAGGTTTTTCTCCACTAGATACAAATAACTAGAGAAAAATATATATCATCTAAAACACTCAAGAATATGTTGATCAATATACGTAATAGACACTAAAGAATTTGTGCATCAAGACTATGTACAATGTAAAAAATGTGTGCAACTATAATTACTTTTGCACTACTATAGGCTAACATGCATGCATATCTGTCTTATGCACATGGATATGTTGACAGCTTTCTTACCCCATACTTATATTGGTTTTTACAGTACGAGCATGACACGTTTTGCTTCCATCCATGTGGCTGGTGACTCTCCAGACAAGGTGAAAGCAGTTATTGACTCACGGTCAAGAAACCTAATGGCTGCTTGCCAATGGATGAACACCTGCATCATATTTCACCTCTATTTCTTTTTTTTGTTGGTATGTCAAAGCGTGCCTGGACTGTAGAGGAAGCATCGGCACAAAGACAGGACAGAAAAACCATTAGCTTTAAGGTCGTTTCACCAAGGATGTTTCCAACAAAGCAAAACGCAGTCAGTGACGCACACATTTGGATAAAACAACTGTAAAACCTCATGGAATACAAGTACAAAACCACAAATTGGCAACGCTGTCTGGATCTCTTCTGGTATTTATAGTGAGTAATGTCTTTGGAAAAACCATGCTGGGCCTTCACATTTCTTTGACTGCATGCAAAGGTGATCGAAGATCCCTTGGCAGGTTGTCTGTCCATCTCCTCAGCACGGCGTCTGGAGCTTTCGACGGAGACGTAGCGATTATAGCTGATGGAGCGCAGCCAGCCAAAGCAGCATGACTCATTAGTTTCTTAACAAGGTGTTTTCAGGAGCTGGCTGGGGACCAATAAGAGGCAACAGAAAGAGAAAAAAATAAAGGAATGTACACAGTATCACAGTGCCATACTCATTTATTTGTATTAATTATAAAGACAGGTGAATAAAGAGGATACAATAGATGAGACTATGTCAGAAAGATAACACTCAAAGACCCAAACAGCTGCTAGAAACCACAATTGTCTATTGATGTAAAATGTTTAATACCTGTTAAACCAATAATCTTATCAATACATGTAAATAACTGAGGTAAAAGGCAGTTTTGCATCTTTTCATGGTCATCAGATATGACCTATGTGGATGTTCAGAGGCTCCGTAGTGAACATGGAAACATCATCCACAACACTGATCCACCAGTAAAACCCATGGAGTTTGACAAATGACAGCGGTTGGACACACTTGTTCATAGGGGTGAGTATTGGCAAGAACGTCATGATACGATACACATCATGATACTTGGATCACAATACAGTAGTATCACAATATATCATGATATCGCAATATTGTGATATATTGCAATATTCTACACAGAAAAAAATAGAGAGGATGTAAATGCAAATCACACAATACTTCACAAAATTGAAAGGACAAATTAAGTCAAAACTATGTGACTGAAAACAACTTTTCCATTTGATTGTTTTTGAAATTATACCTCAAATGCAGTGTTATATACAATACATACACTTAACATAAAGTGCATCTCTCAAAGTACATTAAATAAAAAATGCATCAAGTTTGTCACTTACACTACTGTGAATTAAACTAATGTTGCAAAGAAATTGTTATTTTTGTTTTTCC
>JAPTGZ010000019.1:7887807-7898021 GCA_029814645.1 Fowleria isostigma
CACTGCCCCGAGCCCTAATAATAAGATTCGGGAGAGCTATAGTGCTCGGCAGCTTCACTGCCCCGAGCCCTAATTAACACTGTTGCTACAATCTGGCATATTTACAGCTGTAATTGTAGTAGATGTTCATTAATATGCACTTTCCCTAAGAAATAAATAAATAAATACAATAAATATCTATCCTAACATGAGCTAAATTCTAAATGATTCTAGACCAGTGGTTCCCAGCCTTTTTTGGCTTATGACCCCATTTTAACATCACAAATGTGTGGCGACTCCAGACATTGAAAATGGAGACTCTTTTTTTGCTTAACTTAATTTGTTTTTGATCATGTAATAGTTTGCTATATACTATGTTGTAAGTAAACATTAATTTTAGATGATTTAGATGATTTAGATGGATGGATGGAGGCAGAAAAGCCAGATGTAGACTACTGTGTCATCAACATAAAGTGCTCATTTTATTTTCTTTGGTCAGGATATGTACAGTCAGTGGAGCTTGTATTTACAAGAATGAACATTAATACTGAACAAATAATCAAGATCAATCAAGATATGTCCTCTCAGATATTATTTCTTGTATTTTATTTGAACTTGATTTTTATTAGGAAAAGTGTGTGGTGTTTTAATTATAATGAATTAGTATAGTAATTTTTAACAATTTTTAAAATCAACTACTAGATGTGTCAAGTGACCCTATTTGAATTCCAGGTGACCCCATATGGGGTCCAGACCCCAAGGTTGAAAAACACTGTTCTAGATGATTGTAGATTCTAGATATAATAATTAGTAGATGAAGAGCACAGCTCAAGTGAAGAAATCGGTTCTTTCATCATTTCAGTCTTAATTTTGAGGACTTCCATGCAACTTCTTTCTTCACACCCAGCTTTTTATTGAAACTGTTTGACTCCAGTGGCCTCTGTGTATAAAGGGCTGCTTTAAATATTATGAGTTGAAAAATGTCGAGGTCTGGGTCTTAAACGGTAGCAGTTGGTAGCAGCTCTCTCCACGGGGAGAGGAAATAGGAGGTCAAGACACAGGGAATGTTTGAAACTTCCTGATGAAACCTTTGCACATGTTGAGTGGTTGACCTTGACTGCAGCTGGGGGGTAACTGAGTTCACAGGTAGTGTGTTAATGTCATATTCTTATGTAGCTTCTCTACCATTATATCCACACCAGTCCATTGTAATTCTTGCATTTTCCCCCTTTGCTATAGGTTCTTAAATGGGTGGAGGAGGCTGTACAGTCATCTAAGGTCCACCTGCTGTCCACTGATCACTTTAGTGGGGTCAGCAACACATGGCAGATGCCCTTTGACCCCAGCCTGAAGGAAGTCACTGTAGCCCTCAGCGGTCCAGCACCTGACATCGAGATAAAAAGCCCCCAGGGTATGATTCATGTTAACATGCCTCTAAAGCATCGCAGTGAATGAATGAATGAATACATCTGAATATTTTTTACATACATTTTAGGCTTTTCCCTCCTCTTTTAATGCTTAGGTGTCATTTTAGGTGATATTTAAGTCAGATACCTGAGTGGATGCAGCTCATCTCTACCTTTGCAAGCCTTGTTTTTAAGATTGTTTTTTTTTTTTATTTGTATGAACTACCTGCCCCAGTTATGTGAAACAATATTGTATTTTTTTTTACAACTCTCAAGATTTCCTGCCCAACCTGTGCACCTACGTCTTAGAGAAAATACTAGAATCTGAACAGCACCTAAAGTTTTTGAAAACCATAGGAAAGCTCTGTGTATTTATTTTTTTCATATTTCATGCACAAATACACTTTTTCATTCACTGATTAGACTGATATCTCAATTATAAGGAGAAGATTTTTCATTTATAATAAATACTAGTAGATACACTTTGAATTTTTTCCCCATATTATGTAGCTTTACATATTTTAGAGATGACTAAAAATTTCTGACTCCATGATTCAATAATGAAATGAGAACCTCATTCAACTGTAAAGACACACTGTTTTATTCATTTATTTATTTAACCTTTATTTAACCAGGAAAAAAGATATATAGATTAAAAACCTCTTTTTCAAGGGAGTCCTGGCCAAGAGGCAGCACAAAATACAGCACACAGTTACAACACACCAAAATTTACAAGACAAGGTCAAACTATGAAAAGCAAGATATTGAGTCAGCCTCTAGCACTTTGAGTTTGTATTTAAAAGCATTTAAGGAGTCAGTTTCCAGTCTTTTAGCAGCATATTCCATGTGCAAAGAGCAGAATAGACAAATGCTGTTTTACCCAGTTCTGTACGGGCATATTGCACAGAGAGGAACAACTGATCAGTTGATCAAAGACAATAAGAATCAGCACTTCGTTTTGGTTTCCGTATCTTGGCATTTAATTCAATGGAAAACTAGAACTGTAAACATCTTAATTCTAATAGATATTCACTCACTACTGACTAAATCTGTCATGTTTTGTCAAGGTTTCTTTAAGTCCTTAAAAGTCTAAAATTGTTCAGTCATCTGAGTTTTATTTTTAAAATGGTCTTAAATACAATTTTAACAGGTTAAAATTGGTAGAATTTTGTACAGTGGAATGAAAAACCTGGGGCATAAAACCTATTAGAGAAATACATAAAATTATCATCAAACATCTACCACCATCCAGTGTTCCATATTTACATCAGCAGCAAGACTAGATGTGACATAAATCACATTACATTCATAAAAGATGTAAATTCAACTTGTTGAAATCGGCACAATTCGTGTCCTTCCTCCTGATAGTTTTATATGTATCGTGCTGTCATGCATAAAGAGTTGAGGATTAATTTGTCAGAGCTGCAGAAAAGATAATTAATGTCTCTCCTCACGTTCCGCCTCCAGGGAAGATCATGGGGAAGAGTGACGGCCTGACTGAGCTCTTGCACATTCCCAACTCTGCCAAAGTTGTCAACATCAAGGACCCACAGCCTGGAATGTGGTCTATCAAGGTAAACAATTTGTTCTGTACCTGGAAATGTGTGTAAAATTACAGGCTGCTCCTAACAATTTCCAGAGCTGCACTGTCCTTTTAAATGACTTACTGCAAATAGTTCGGTGGTAACCTTGGAATGAGGTCACAACTCACACCCCAGGAGACAGCTTTACCTTTGAGAAAGCCTGATTTACTGCAGTAATATATCAGCTAGTTGAGATACAGTGATATGTAATCAATTTAACATGCATGTTGTCTGGCCAAAGGATCTACAAGCAAACAAAAAACAATCAGATAGAGACATTAGAGCATTAAACTGAACTGTTAGAACTGCTGTCAGCACAACCCGCTACAGCTTTTGTTTGGGGCGTTGTTACTGTTTTTCTTGTATGGGACTCGAAGCACTGGCACCCTGCAGTTGAGGTAATGCATAAAGGGCCACACGTTTGGACTGCATGCACTGTTAATGCCAGATGTTGGAAAATGACAAACATTTTTTCCTGAGTGATTTGTCGTATTCTCGGTGTAGTCCTGCTGGGACACTTTCCCTCATCTTTGCATAGCTGCAGTATGTGTTAGCGCCCAATTGATTTACAGGGGAAGAGATGAGATGAAAAACTGTCATCTCTGGGTTTCCTCTCAAGAGAACAGAAACGGATATGTGTAGGGGGCATGTTTTTCATATGTTTGCTGCTAGTTCTCCTGAAGATTTGATTTCTGTTGGAATACCATGTTTTTTCATTGTGTAAAAAAAAAAAATAGAATGAGGTGTTTGTTGCCTGCAAATTTCATGCAACGTCTTTGATGGTTATTTTCTTTATGGTTCTGGTTTTCCTCCCTGTAGACACTACTCAGAGGCGAGGGACTTTGGTCACATGACTTGACTTAAATCAGACAAGTTACAGTTTTTAGAAATTCAGATTTGCTTGACTAACACAGACACAAGTTGACTTAAAGGGGTCATATTTTGCATAACCCACTTTTATTACTCAAAGGCACATTTATTTGTGTATTTGGGGACCCTGAGGCTGGATTTATAGTCGTGTGTAGCTCTGCGTTACATAGATACGCCGTGTCTGACACCGCCACATTGTGCCCTCCACTCCAGCATACTGTAGCGACGTCGTTTTGAGAAAGTGTTTTCCACCACGTTGGAAGGTGGCAGTAGTGCTGGTATCGACTGTTTTAAAGATGAAACTCCACTCTGTGGTGTTGTTTCCATGGTTTCGATATCTTCCAATTGGCATTTCCTGGTTTAATAGTGGCCGACACGGAGCAGTGTCTTTGTGAGCTTGTAGAAGCCGATAAACATATAGTTTGATTAAAAGTATTGCAGCATAAGTGACGGAGAAGGAGGCAACGTAGGAGATGGACCCTGGGCCGTTGAGCGAAAATAGGTTAACCGACGGGGAATACTGAACTGTAAAACACAGGTTTATCAGGACCAAAAAATAACAGACAAGTACAAATGTGAAATAAGTAATAAACACAAACAAATAACCTATATACAGCGGCGTACCAGAACATTTGTTCCTGTATAGTCTAGCGTCACATAAACTGGCCAACTAGTAGGCGGTGTCTCTGTGTTGCCATGCCGTGTAGTTAAAATCTGGAAGAGGTACATGTCAAGGCTCTGTGGGCCTCTGTGTCGTCGTCCTAAGTTACTCCATAGGTAGTGACGCATGACATCCACGCAACTATAAATCCATCTTAATATTTCATATAGTTTGAATGTGAACCCTCCAGGTGCTGCAGAGCTATCTTTAGATTCATTTTGGCAAATTTGAGTGGATTTCTACAACCTGTTTTAATTCCTTCTTAATGTGTTGCGTCTATAACTAGGTACATCAAGACATTTGCCCATATAAGGTCCAGACTTCCTGTGAACATTTCTGCGAATACGTCATAATTGTCATTAGCAGTGGTTGTAGTCCACACTGAAAATATGTCCAAACTTGGAGTCAACTACCTGAATGTTCAGTTGTTGGTTGTATTAATGAACACAAGTGGCTGAATGGGACAGAGGAGCACAGTCAACAACCTGCAGGGGGCGGGGCGTGGAGTGGCTCATTTACATTTAAAGGGTGGGGTCAGCACTTAAAACGATCTTTTTCATTTTATTTCGGTAGGGTTGAAGCTGGACCTGTGAAGTTAAATTAAAGAAGAATTCAGACCCAAGCATAGCATTTAAAGTTTATGTAGACCACAGGGACATGTTTTAAAATGAATAATTCCATTTAAAAAATCAAAATATCTCTCCTTTAAACTTTTGGTAGATGACTTGACAAGTGATCTGCTCACTTTGAGAACACTCAAATATTTTGTTAAACTTAGTTCAACTTTGATTAGAAGATGAAGAATCTTCATTTGTCAGTAGATACTAAACATGTGGACATGCAACACACAACCAAAATGGAACCTCTGCTTTTAACTCATCACTATGGCCATGCCAGGTACGCAATGAGTAAATGAGGGGTAAATGTGTTACTCAGGGGCACAGTCAACAATCCCACTGCCAGTCTAGGGAAATGAAATTTTGATCCGTCCATCACAAGTTGCTCCTCCAACCTTCTAGGACATTGTTGCCCTTGTTACACCATATATTCACTGGGGCGTCATTTCAATAAGCTTATGCAATATCACAACATTTATTTCCCTAATTTCTGGATAGATAACATTGTAAACCGAGACATGACCGACTCAATCAACCCCAGATTACCACACTGCCCCCACAGGCTTGGACTATAGGCACTATGGGTTATTATCACTTCATCCACCTCACTTCTTACCCTGTTGGACCAAGGTCATTTTGAACTCATCAAACCACAGGACCTTTTCCAATTGAAACAATCTGTATTTTTTCTACTATCTGATGGTTGTTAAAGAACTAAAAAACTACTCACTTCATCAGTTATGTTTAAATAAATTGTTGAAAGTAGTGATTATCCAATAGAAGGATCTGATTCCCAATTTAATCCATGAAGTGACCTTTTTTTTGGCCAGACTGTATATAATTGAGTGATTTCCAATGCAATGTGTGTCAATCGTCATCATCAAGAAGCCAACAATTGAAATAATAGACAGAGAAAGAATGCAGAATACAGTGGCCTATTAGAGCACCATCACTCACCGCTGTTATTCCTTGGGAAGACTATAATCAAAGGCTCATCTTCTCATGTATGATGGATCATCTGAAGTCTGGATACTTGACTTCTCTTCCTTGGTTTTTAGGATGATTTTTTCCTCAAAAGTTTTGGACTTATGTACAACTTAAAGAGTAAGATTTAAGACCTGCTTGTTGGGTGTGACTCATTTACACCTCTGGCACTAATCTAAACTAGTTGTAATCATACTAATCTTATTGATTATTTTCTATGCACATGTCCTTATTGACACAAAAAACTGGGGATTAGGGATATAAGAATACACTCACCCCACGATTCAATTCAAAGTCCAGTTTTGGGTCCACGATACCGATTCAAATTGATTTTTTTTCCTTCCGGACTGCTGTTCCAACGTGTGGCTACATCGATGATTAGCTTTTGCGACGTCCATGTTCTGTGCATTATCCATTACAACAGCTATCTCGTGATTAGTCTTTTCAAGCTCCAATTCTGCTTTAGCAGACTTCAGAACCTCTGCCATGTGTTCTTCAGTATGTGTTTCGAAGAGAGGACGAGTTTCTAAAACAAAACTCGCCATGCACGACAGACCCATCGTACCCACAATGCTTCGCGGAAGCATCTTCACATGTTGGGACGTGGGCAGTGTGGAGCGGAGTCTGCAACACATGCTAGTCAGCATGGGCTCCGCTGAATGTGATGAACCCATCCATTTGGACTTCCCACTTACCCACAATGCTTTGTAGAAGTGTCTTCATGCATCAAGATGTGTCCCATAGAAATGAATAAGGGCGGTACGGTGCGGAGTCCGTGACCCTTGCTAGTGAATCACCCCCCCCCCCTTTTGATGTATTGATTTTAATCCCTCTTATTTGTTTAAATTTTTAACCAATTAAGGATATATTCTTACATCCCTACTGGGGATTATAGTAACATGGCTACAAAATATACATGCAATTTGTTTTTGGACTAAAATTGATTTACTGTATGAGATGAGCTCATTTCTGTCCAGCTGTGTCAGTACTTAACCCACAGGTTAATCTCATGCAGAGTTCTGGTGAACACTTGTATGAGGAGCCTCTTCTGTTTTCACCAATGAAAAACTGGCAGACGTTCAACACTTAAAGCTTTGCCCTCTGTGGACATGTTTTCTCCCTGTGTGTTTAAACAAGAAGAAACCCCTCTGGACGCTTGTTCTCAGTTTTTTCTCCCTTTTTACAGCTGCTGGTACTGACCAAAGCTGGTATGTATAGTATTTCTACTTAGGACTGCACAATACATGGTAAAAATATTGCTATTGCAGTAACAGAGTGTGCAATATTCATATCGCAAAGACGAGCAATCAATTATTATTAGTATATAATGGTTCTGCATCACAAAATCTAGATTTAAGCCTGTGTTTTCAAATTATACATTATCTTGACTTTTTACAGTAGACACTTTTCATAAAACTTATGAAACAGTCATAAAAACAAACTGTTTCCTCCTGTCGTTTTCCTGTCCTGTGGTTGCCTCTCTTTGCTCCCCTCTCTGACTTCTTAAATCTCTTCCTATCACTTATTGCATCTTCTCCTCTGTTTTCTCATAAATCCTCCCACCAGCACTTTAATCTCTACAGCACAGGAGAATCTGTCTCCCTAGTCCCTACACATCTTGTTTTTCTGTTAAACTTCCTAAATGCTGCCTTTTCCGATATCAGCCCCCCACAGTCCTGCCTGGGGGCTAAAAATATCTACCTATCTGTAGCCATGTTTCCTAGGACATCCAAAGAAATGTGGGTAAATACTTTAGAGGGATTTTTTACCCTTCAGCTGGGAATGGTCGAAGGGGTATTGTAATCACTTTGTCGTCTGTCCGTCTGTCTGTCAATCCATTCAGCGATGCAGTCGCATTATCTGAAGAATGCTTTGAGATATCTGCACCAAATTTATACTGTGGATGCATGTTAACCCCACAAACATAATAAAAATTTGCAGCTTTTAACATAAGAATTCCACAAATGCAATAACATCTCCACAAACGTAATAATATAATACCTCATTACGTTTATTTTATTTGTGAGATTTATGGAACTTGTTTGCACCCATGGTGTTCCCAGTTTACCTCCATTATAAATCAATAATTATATATTTATTATCACCTAATGTTGTGTTAAAATATGTAAAAATAATGTCAAGGTTTAATGTGTTTGTTCCTCTACTTGTACATCAGTTAACTTGTGGTGTAACTGCAAGATTTGATCATTCTAAAAAGGCAAGTATCCAAAAGACAAGAATTAATGGAAAAAAGAAAGAAGAATAAATATTTATTCATTATTTAAATGCATGTGATGTACTAATTTATCACATTTGTTTGAAGTAATACAATTTTGGAAACTGAAGATTTTTACCATCGTGCAAATGTAATAAGTCTCCAGAAGAGTAGTAATTATTACATTTGCATAAAATGAGGTATTACATTTGTGGTAGGCAACTGTTATTACATTTGTGGGAGAGTTATTACATTTGTGGGATTATTACATTAAAAGCTGCGAATTTTTATTACATTTGTGGGTGTTATTTCTTAGTTTTCCTAATTCAGAAAAACACTAAGTTATTGTACGTGTATTTTGCATTATTTTCATCTTGTTCATTCTTGCTATGATGTCTGATATACATATATATTCATCTTTTTTTCATTTTAACTGGGAAACACACATTGTATTATTATGTTTTTGACTGAACTTATTATTTAATAACACAGTTTTGGGTCCTGACCCTAAATTTAAGAAAGGCAGATCAGTAAGTCTAAAACATTAATTATAGATCCAGCCCAGATCTAATTCTACAGAATGAGGGTGTACCCAGGATTCGGGCTGGTCAGGCTATCATGGTGGGTGTGAAATTGGTGAATTAGTGACTTTAATGACAGGGACTTTTCTTATCATTAAGAACATGGCCTTTGAAGGACTTTGCCACTAATTATAACCTCATTTACACCCAACTTAAAGCCCTTGGACAGATATGTAACAATCAGACAGGCACAATCTGATTCTATGGAAGCTAGTAGGGTGGTTTTAGTAGCCTGGGCATGTATATGTTTTGTCTGTTGCATTAACAATTACATTGTGTCCTTGTCTTACCTTTTTTTAGTTGCTCTTTTTCTTATTCCTCTGCCTGTATACACCACACTAGTTTTCTTTTCATGAGAATGTTAGGTTTTATTTGTCTGACAGCTAAATTACATCCCTCAGCTTACATCCTGAGTCAAAGTCTGTGACACAACGCAAGTATTTCAGTACCTAAGGTGAGGAGTTTCCACCTCTCACTAACCTATATGTCATTGTAATTACTCCGTCTCTTTTTCTGCAAGGCTTCAAAAGAGCTTAGCATGGTGAAGAATGCGTGAGCCATTAGCGACTCTGTGATTATAGCCCCATTTGTTTGATTAAAGCATAAATGTCAGACAGAATGGGTCATTTCTGAATTGTGGAGGTTTTTATAAGCTCAGTTATTTGACAGTCAGACTCGACTTACTCAAAGTGGCTTGTCTATACATGTGGGGTTACAAAAGGCAGTTTCACAATAATCATATAGAGCCGTGTCTGTCATTCAGGCCACTCAGTCCTGCTTTGATGCGCCTCTTTTTGTTTCTCTGAGGTCTATAAAACTGATTGTCATCATCATGGGTTTAGCAAGCATCAACGTGACCCAAAGCTTTAATGCCATTAATTAAAATCTTTACATGAATAAGGTTTTATCACGACAAACAATACATCTTCTCTGAAATCTGTTATTACAAGTATTAAAAACACAGCACAAATATACTTTCTGATAAGGCAGTTCTAGTTTTCTGTATCTTCATCAGGAATTATGTGTAAAATTAGCCTCCTATTGATATGTTCTTATGTTAGTTTATTTTTATTTCAAGCACATAAAATCATCAAATAGCAAAGAATAATATAATATGACACATACAAAAAAAAATTTTGGATGCTCAAAAAGGAGTAGAAAGAAGTGTAACTTATAGACTCCCACCCCCTTTGTACAAAATAATAATTAAATTAATTCAGCTTCCTTTGCTTTGCTAACACACTTCATTCATTCATTCATTTTCCATACCCGCTTTATCCTCATTAGGGTCACGGGGGTCGCATGGAGCCTATCCCAG
>JAPTGZ010000019.1:7963775-7976963 GCA_029814645.1 Fowleria isostigma
ATACAGAAAAAAATAAAAAATAAAAAAAGAAAGAAAATGTAATATTTAATTCTGTTGGTTGGCCGAATATGGGTTGTGGTCACCTCCACCTATCACAGCATCTTTTACATTTAAAAAAATGGAACCTGTTGTAATGGTCATCAAATTATGTCTTTATGGGGGAAAGTGTTAAGGACCATTACTATGTGAATGACATGTTTTCAGGCATGGATTTAAAGTCAGACCAACGTGTCAGAGTTCTGTCAGGAGGACGTCAGCTACAAATATCCAGCGCTGAAAGGACAGATACAGCTTCATTCACCTGTACAGCCTCCAGTGCAGCTGGAAGCACCTTCAAGGAGTACAGTCTGCAGGTTTATGGTAAATCTGCAACACCAGGATTCTTGCACTATATTCATTAACTGTGTAATTATTGATTACTACAAAACAAGAGAGATGCATTCTGTTACAATGTCATACACAGAGCCTGACAAAAAAATGCATGGATTTAGCAGGAAAAAAGTATTTCAGAGCCTTCCATTAGATAATTACTGCAGCGATGAATATGTGTCAGCTCTTTAACTTTAACTGATGCAATGAGGATGAGATTGGACTGTGTTCCAATAGAAAAAGGTCATGTGGTCTAATGAGTCCAGATCAACCCTGTTCCAGCGTGATGGTCCATCAGGATGAGAAAATAAGTGGGTGAAGTGATTACCCATAATGCCTAGTGCCTACAATGCAAGCCTGTCGAGGTATTGTTACAATCTGGGATTGATGCAGTTGATCAGGTCTAGGTGTAAAACATTATGTGTCCAAAAAATAATGGAATGTTGTCACATTGTATAAGTTAATTAAAAGATACGCAGTGAATTTGTGTGAAATCAAAGCTAAAGACTGTATTTATAGAATATACAAATAAAATAAATAAAAGCAAATCTTGTTACTTATTTATGTGACTAAAATCAGCGTAAACATTATCTGTGGTTAATTATAAATCACAGTATGTGATAAGTTATAACACAATCAATGTAATTTTGTTACATTTTGCATTCAAGATGTGCATTACAAAATATGACAGATTATTGCATAAGATGAATTTATCAAATTAGTTATTATTACTAATTATTTCTTACATTTTGTTGAAATCACAATAATATTAGTATATAACACAATATGTATTTACACCAAAATTTTCAAGACACTCATGTTTATAGATACTATGGTGTCTATTGCATGTTACTGAAAATGAATGAATGAATGAATATACTATAAAACTGACCAAAATCCTACATGACGCAGACTGATTTTCTTGCAGCTGATAGTATTCATACTCCTCTGCAGTGGCAAGCACAGACTTTTTGATGGGCAGGGCGAAAAGGGAAAAAAAAAAGGACACTTTAGCACGCATTTTGGCTCCCAAGAGGACACTTTATAGCATGTTTTGGCTTCTAAAAAGTCATTTAAGCACACCTGTTGGCTTCAAAGAGGGCATTTCAGCATGTGTTTTGGCTCTGAAGAGAGCATTTTAGCACGCATTTTGGCTCCAAAGAGTGCATTTTAGCACACCTTTTTTCAACAATTGGGCCACGAGGGGGGCCCACAGAGGGAGCAACGGGTGATCACCCCCCCCAGCCCCTCTGTGCACACCACTGCACCTCTGGTACATACTGTGAACAGTCGTGGCCATGTTTTATGTTCTCAGGATCTCTTGTCATAGCGTGTTCACCAAGTCACCTGCTTTTCTCACTTCAGTCCGCCCTTATATCAGACGCAGCGAGGGCGATGCCGATGACGTGACTGTGACCAAAGGAGGTGATGTTACCCTGCAGTGCGCTGCAGAGGGTGTACCACGGCCAGCGATCACTTGGCTGAAAGATGGACGACCTATCACCGGTCAACACGGTGCAAAAGTCCTGAACGAGGGGAGGCTGCTGCAGATTAAAGACGCCAGGGTGTCGGACACAGGACGCTACACTTGTATCGCTGTTAATGTGGCAGGACAAACTGACAGCAAGCACGATATCAGTGTACACGGTATGAATTATTGCCTGTTTTTTGTCTCTTTTTAATCTTGTTAGCTATTGAATTGTGGTTTACACTTTCTATTTTCTCTTTTTTTCCTCTTTTCTTTGGCTAGTTCCACCCGCTATCATTGGTCAGGTTCAGTTTCCAGAAAATGTGAGTGTTGTAGTGAAGAACCCTGTTGCTTTGAGTTGTGAAGCCTCCGGTATCCCTCTTCCTGCCATTACCTGGTTAAAGGATGGTCAACCAATTAAAGCAACCAGTTCAATTCGTGTCCTCTCAGGTGAGTTTCTGAGAAAATCATCTGATAAACAAAGCTTTTACCCTAAACTTACCTATGCAAAACTTTAAATAAATGGGTTCTGTGTCATATAATCTTCATGTGTTTCAACAGCTGATAGTTTTATTCATTTATTTATTTATCTTGAACATGCAGAGAAACAAAATAAAATAAAACTAAATAACATTGAAATTAACAGAATCTGTCTTCGAAACAAGTCTAAATGCATACATACAGCTACCCCTCCAATACTTTTACGTCTTTATCAATAACAATTCATAAATCAGACAGCACGTTTTTCTTGATTTAGCATGCAGTCTACAACTAATACAATACAGTCATTAAATATGGATAACATTTTTATCACAGCAGTACAGACATCAGCAGTTCGACAATGTTCAATACAACAACATTATCCTTAACAGTTTAACCGTGGATCAACAAACGACTACTTAGCAATGATAATATTATCACATAATTAGTTTATACCTTCATAAAGACTCATAATCAGACTCATCCATGTAGAAGAAACACTGCCATTTTAGCATCAAACTCCATTTTTTTCATTTAGAGCTGTGACCGGTGGAGAAAACAACAGTAGCTTTTATTATGGAGTCACTTTTACTAACTCTGACCCCATGGAGGTAGTTTTTGAAAAATAGAAAGACTACAACAAAGGTGCTTTACCAATAAATAAATTTAAATATTTAGTTTTTGACTCTTTTCCGCTTTGCCTTACTGAATGGGAGTAATAGGAATTATTCCAAAATGTTGATCACACAAGTTTAATCAAAAGCAAGTGTCGTTATTGATGCTGATGTACAAAACAGCACAGAAGGTAAAGTCAGTCACTAAAACTTTTTTTTTTTCAATTTGCTTTTTATTCAGAGAGATTAAATTTTTACAAGAACAAAGAAATTTGACACATACAAAAAAAAACTATATTCACCCAGAGAGTGTACAGAGAGAGAGAAAAAAAATAAACATTTACAGCAGCTCATTATTACCTTGGCATACAGGATTTCAGAGTAAGAACTAAAACTTAATTAATCATATTTGTCAGTTTGTTCAGGAGGTTCACCTATTTAACAACTATGTTTTGTAGCTTCTATGAGAGATTTTTCTTTTTTGATTGTCATAACCTTTGAAAACATTCCTTGATAACAGAAGAAAAATTGAAGATGAAACTGTCTTATTAAAATCATAGGAGGGCGGAGCCTGCGTTTAATGCATGCTGCAGTAGAGGATGCTGGGAGATATACCTGTATTGTATCCAACAGCGCTGGAGAAGAAAGGAAGAATTTTGACCTTGACATCCTCGGTAAAAAGAAATTAATTTATTCGTTTATGTTGATGAAAAATTCACTTATGCTTCATTAAAATGATCTTTAACATCAATATATACAGTATTATCTTGTTAAATGTTTCTAATCAAGTCAAGAGTGAGAACTGCTAAATTAATTTGGCATCTAATCCGACAGTTCCACCGAGCATTGTGGACGAGGGAACTGTGATGGACACTAAAGTCAAGGAGAAACATAACATTACACTCTCCTGTGAAGCGTCTGGTGAGTGCTGTTTTCAACTCTTTTCCAAACTGACACCGAATGGAACAGGTTTGGAACGTTTGTAAACTTTATGATGGTTCCACAGGTAATCCCGTACCTGAGATCAAATGGCAGAAGGATGGACAGCTGCTGGTGCCTGACGGACGCCACCAGGTTTTATCTCACGGGCGTTTTCTTCAAATCTCTGGTGCTCAGGTTTCAGACACCGGCAGGTACAGCTGCCTGGCATCGAACACAGCAGGGGACCGCAGCCGGCATTTTAACCTCAATGTCCTGGGTACAGATACGACCCCTGCTCTTGTGGATCATCTTGTAACTGCAGCAAACTGGCTGGAATTAAGTTCTGTGTTCTAGATTTGATTTCTCTGTGTTTTTTGGGTTTTTTTTTGATAGTGTCTCCCACAATTGCTCAGTCGGGTCCTGAGGGTTCTGCAGAGGAGGTGACAGTAACCCTTAGCAGCCCCACCTCCCTTGTATGTGAGGTTCAGTCTTACCCTCCTGCTTTGATCACCTGGCTCAAGGATGGATCTCCTTTTGAGTCGAGCCGCAACATCCGAGTCCTTCCAGGTAAGAACTCTTCGCACAAAACCAAAAGAAATGGAAACTGTACATGTTTGGTCATGTGTTCCCGATGCTTTTACAGGTGGACGGACCCTGCAGATTCTGAATGCTAAAGAGGAGGATGCAGGGAGGTACACCTGTGTGGCCACTAATGAGGCTGGAGAGTCCCTGAAGCACTATGAGGTCAAAGTTTATGGTGAGAGAATTTAGCTGTTTCCTGGATAGGTGGTGGAAAAGTTTTTTGACATCCCATGTATTTGCCATATATTACATTAAGAATCACTCTTAATATACTGAACTCTGCCAAGTGTTGTTTCATTGTACAGACCCACATGCTTCCTCCTGCACATGCTCTGTTCCACTGAAGCCAAAACCCAAGGCATGACAGCTTCAAAATATCAACAATTTAGTTTGTTTTATTTTTTCTTGTTAAAAATGCACCAAAAAATCATTTGCTAACCATATCCTTATCCCATGATAATATTTGGAATTGTGTAAAATTTTAAGGGTGTCCAAAAACTTTTTTCCACAACTGTATCTGTTAGAATTATGACAGCATTATTTAGATTTTATTTTATTTTATTTTATTTATTTATTTGTTTACAAAAAAAAAAGAAAATAGATGCATCAAATGCATATACAATTGAAAAAGAATCAAAGATAGATAATGGACTTCCAACAAGTAACAAAAATTTAAGGTAATGTTCGAAAAGGAGTGGGGGGAAGCAACATGCTTATCTAGCCCCGCCCCTTGAAACATTTCTTATGATAATGAAACTACTTTTCCACCTCCATAACTTTCCCCAGGAACTAAAAGCTTCTGGTAGAATTTGTCCCCCTATCCACATTAATACAGAGTAGTGCGTTGACCTGTGCTGATCCATTTCCACCACATTTGTCCAGCAGTCACTCACCACCAAAGCGTTCTGGCCATAGTGACGTGACTGTAAGGCTATTGTATTCCAAAATTACTAATATCTCCTAAAATGTTGGTCCTATCAACTTGCTGTTTTCTTTACTTTCTTCCTGGACCAAAAATACATACTACATACAAACTGCGGCAGTCAGCTCTTTCTGGATTTTGTGTGAATCCCCAGACACACACACATGCACACAGAGGCCACTTTGCTTTTATAATGTAGATACTTTGTAAAGCGGATATTTTTTTCATCTATGTTTGGGCCTCCCAGCCACATGTCAATGGTATATTAGGTTGAAAAAAATAGGATTTTTTTGGGGTGAAGATATTTTAAAAACATATGTCTGTGGTTTGTATATAGACAGGACATTCAGACATACCCACTGTGGTTTGTGTAACATAGTCGTATAGCAACAACAACAATGGCAAACATATACTGGATTATTATAGCTTTGTTTATTTATCTTTTTAATGTGGTAAGTTCCCCCTATTTTATCAGACTCTTCTTTATAAGGATACTATTCCTGAAACACCACATGATGTCTGCATGTTTAATGTAACAGAACTCCCAGTTTATGTCCTCTTGAGCTTTCATTACTTTGTCCACACATATGAATCACATTTTGTTTTGGATTTTGCCATTGCACCTGAGGTCATAAGCCAAAAATACACATAAAGAAAAAGATGCCAAAGAATCTGAGTATATAACCAACATGTTTTTTTTTGCTTAAACCACCAGGAAAATAGCCTTACTGTGCATGCTTCACCGAGTTATTTAATATAAGGTTGTGGACATGATTGCAGTTTGCTGGTCTTGCATGCCTTTTGATTTTTTTGCTTTCTCTTGTGTCCAGAGTATTTTATAAATTGAAGTCTGTGTAACATAGAAACATTGACAAAATACCCATTTTGCGAAATAGCAGCATCATATAGGAGGAGGCAGAAATGTCCACCACAGGGATTAGAACCAAATGAATTCCAGGCCTTATACACATATATACAGATCTTAACTGTACAGTTTTTCACACATCAACTGACTAATATTTCTAATATTTGCAAATATTTAAAGCACAGTAGAAATGCATTTGAGTTGAATTTCCAGGTATTTTAAGTAAAAATGTGGTTCCAGTGAGAGAAATCTCTACTCAAACATGTTTCCTGACTCCAGTTCCCCCACAGATCAATAAAAATGATATCCCAGGGGAAGGACTAGCCCCCAAAGAGGTCAAGATTAAGGTCAACAGCACATTGACTTTGGAGTGTGCAGCTCAGGCCTTTCCATCACCAGCTCTGCAGTGGTACAAGGACGGACAGGTAGATATTATGTTTCTTAAATTTTTGACACTTTTCTACTGTTTTTACACCTAATTAGTAAATAATATGTAAGGAAAGTTATTTAAGTAACCCATCAAGCTATTCTGGTCTTTTTACTTCCTTACAGATCCTGTTTGGAGATGACCATGTGTCCATCACAGCCAACGGTCGCATTGTTCAAATAAAACATGCCCAGGTTTCAGACACCGGCCGATACACCTGTGTAGCCACTAACGTAGCAGGAGAGGATGAGAAGGACTTTGATGTAAATATACAAGGTGAACTGGGTTGACTAAAATGAAATGTAACAGAGACATTTTATGGGTTTAGAGATTATTTTGTATCATTTTGTGTGCATTTTTTCAGCTGTGTCAGCTTAACCCATAAAGACCCATCATTACTACTACTGAAATTTTTTCTATATTTAACCTATTTTAACCCATAAAGACCCAAACATCCACCATTTACCATAATCGTGTACTGATATAAACTATTTCATCTCTGTTGACATGTAAATAATGGGTGCAAAATACAGTTATTCATCTTTTCATGGTCATCAGATATGACCCATTTGGAGGCTCTGTAGTTACTGTGGAAACACTTTCATCTTCTCCATGGGTTTTACTGGTGAACATTGGTTCACCTGTGAAACCCATGGAGTTGGATCAGTGGCAGTGGATGGACATACTTGTTTTATGTTCAGTTAATACGAAATTTTGCTGAAAAAGTCACATTTTCTTCAGTTTTCTCTATTTTTGATATAATAATCCTCAACTTTACTCTAAACTTTTATGAACATCTACATGATCAGTAAATTAAATGTTGGACAAGACCTGATTTACACTGAAAAAACACAAAGTACAGAAGATAATATTCCAATAAATTGTGGAAAAACCACTTGAGGATGGCTAAATAAAGAGAAAAAAATATTTGGGAAGTGCCACAAATGTCACACTGGGTCTTTATGGGTTAAAGCACATATGGAACCAATGGCATTGCTTCCATATCCAGTCCCTGGAAATGCAAATGTTTCTCAAATTCTCAAGAAGAAGCTTAAATTTGTTTCTGTACCTTTTCTCTCCCTTTGCAGTTCCACCTAATTTCAACAAAGCCAATGGTGCCAGAGACACCGCCTCTCCTCCAGGTATCAGTGGGGATGTCCGGGACGTGATACTCAACAATCCCATTTCTTTGTACTGTGAAACCAACGCTGTTCCACCTCCAACACTCACCTGGTACAAAGATGGAAGACTGCTGAACTCCAACGATAAAGTTTTGATCCTACCAGGTGAGTAGCACAAAACCCAGAAAGCAAAGATAATGATGAACTACTAATATTAACCGTTTATCATGAAACTCCCAGGTGGTCGAGTCTTACAGATTCCCAGAGCTCAGGCTGAGGATACAGGAAGATACACATGTGTGGCTGTCAACGAAGCAGGAGAAGACTCAATTCAGTACGACGTCCGAGTACTGTGTAAGTACTTGTGTTCAATAGAACGATGAAAAAATGTCATTTTACAAAGCACTGTCATAATGTGGATGTGTCTGCTTCTGTTTTTTCATATATTACTCCAGTGCCTCCAATTATTCGAGGCTCAGACAACGACCTGCCCGATGAAGTCACTGTCCTGGTCAATAAAACTATGCAACTGGAATGTCATGTGGATGGAAACCCCGCCCCTAAGATCACCTGGTTTAAGGACAGCCAGCCAATCAGCTCTGATGGCCCACACAGAATCCTTTCCAATGGACGAACGCTTCAGGTGAGCGCAGATAATATTCACTACTGTGTTTGTGAAATTCATTCTTGTGTTAATATGCTGATTATGAGAGCCCAACATTATAAATATTAACGTATTTTGGTTGATTTTAATGTTCATTACTTTATAACCTCAAATAAAGCAAATGTTTTTCATTATAAACCAGCAAAATTAAATTAAATCTCATTGCTCTGTTGCTTTGTAACATGTGCAATGACAATAAAGCCTCATTCATTCATTCATTCAAAATGATTTTTGAGGCGGTTGTCCTTTATGTCTTATGTTCTCTTTGTATATTGTATGTATTTTAGTACCACTGAAAATGAAAATTTTCTCTCATTTTGAGTGAGTTAAATAAAGAAATTAATGAATTAATCAGTAAATTCTGGTAAAAAAAAAAAAAGTGTGTAATGCAATTCTTGAGTCCTGCAGTAAATCTTCAATATTCTTTTTACTGTACTTTTGTTTACAATATTATTGTCTACAATTTTTATTGTCACTGGGAAAAAAAAGTCATAATTACATTTCAGAATAATGCCTTTCAAATAGTTTGACTGAGTATGAGACTTCTGCATCTACTCCTTACCTGTGTTTACAAAGTTGTAGAATAACTACCAATAGGATGTGCAGATTTTGGCTCATCACACACATACAAAAAGTCCCTATCTGTCAAAATTAATGTAACTATGGACAGTTATTGTAATATTGCAGAATCATTACATCATGTGCATAGGTGTTTTTGCAAGCAAAGGTAAAGTTGGTCCAAAAAAATTGCACATGGGACAGACAGGGTGTAATACTCATAAGTAAATTTGCAATGTGGAAGTACATATATGGCTACTGTCTTTTTTCCAGGCTTTTAAAGGATATTCAACAGTTATTTAAGGATTTCTGCTTCTTTGGACAGAAAGTTGACAGCATGACTCTCCTTTGACTCTCCATTACATCAGGTGTTAACTGCTCAGGTGTCTGACACAGGCCGATATGTGTGTGTGGCTGACAACATCGCTGGCAGCGCTGAAAAATCTTTTAACCTCAATGTTCATGGTGAGTCGCATGGTATCATAAAACACGTATCTCTTTAATTGCACTTACTTTACATTGTCCAGAAGTAGATTTCAAGGAGTAAAAGCTGTTGAAATGTCTCATAGTTAAATATTTTGTTTCTCCTCTGTCTTTTAGTGCCTCCCACTATAATCGGCCTTAATCCAGAAAGTGTGACTGTGGTGGTGAACAACTTTGTGTCCCTCTCTTGTGAAGCTACTGGCTTCCCTCCACCGACACTTAGCTGGTTAAATGACAGAGGCCCCGTTCAGGCCAATAGCAATGCTCTAATCATGCCAGGTACAGTAACATAAAGGAAATCTAAGCCTACTGGAGCACAGCAGCTACCATATTGCAACTACATGCCATAAAAGGAGTGCAGGTCACATTATGCTACATTTACATGCTGATTTTTTTTTAAATTCTTTCTTTTTATTTGTTTTATCAACAGACATTACAACACAGAAACTAGGGGGTCCCTGATGGAACACAAAATATTTAGAAGACAGACAGTAATAATTATGCTTTGTCTTATTTTTGTAGTCCAGCTATTTTCTCCAGTGCTTTATGACGATATGTTCCTTGAGCCGTAGGTAAAAAGTTAATCTTTCCATAGAGTAGATTTCCTCTATTATCAAGCCACTGATTCTCATGGGGTGCATCCCTTTTGAACCAGTTCCTTGTAATGGCTTTTTTTTTTAGAAGCAATTATAAGAATTTTAAAGAGGTATTTATCTTTTTTCTCTACATCACCAGAAAAAAAAAAAAAAAAAATTGGGGTCCTTAGCAATTGTGTACGTCACATGCTGATTTTTAACACACTGTGTGTCTGTTTGCCCTTAGGTGGTCGTACATTACAGATTCTGAAAGCAAAAGTATCGGATGGAGGAAAGTACAAATGTGTGGCCATGAACACAGCAGGAGAGGCTCAAAAACACATCCACCTCACAGTTTTTGGTGAGTTTACACCAACACTAACCGTATTATATATTGAGAACTTGACAGTCCCTGAGTTGACCAGCAGAACCTGGAAGTAAACTTCATCCTGCCTCCTCTCCAACCCAGTTCCTCCTAGTATCCGAGACAGTAGTGGAGGGTCTCCTGTGGTGGTCAATGTCCTCGTTGGAAGATCCATAACTCTGGAATGTGAATCTAATGCTGTGCCTCCCCCCACCATCACCTGGTATAAGAATGGCAGAGTGGTGGCAGAGTCCGCCAACCTTCACATCCTGGCAGATGGACAGATGCTGAAGATCAAGGGCTCAGAGGTGAAAGATGAATGTAGCACTCTGTTTTTTTCCCATTTTAGATTTTCTGCTCTTTCTTCAACCATTGTCTGACGTCAAGCTAATTGTTACATCTTTCTTTTGTTTTGCATATTGCACAATATCACTCATTTCCTCGTCTTTTTTAAAGGGGCTATATGTAGTATATCTTCTCCTGCAATATTAAAAAAGAATTAGAATCTAGAATTATCATTAGTGTTGAATAAAGAGCTCTGAAGATGCCAGTGCACTGGACTGTAATAATATGATCTGAGTTTTTTCACACCGAGGGGCCAGGGAATTTATGTGACCACTAGAGGGTGTAGTGAGTCACTCTATTGGTCTCCCGTGGTGAGGAAAAACTAACACCAGAGGGCCTTTCACCAAAGCATCAGAAAGTGATCAGACAGGATGAGAACCACTAAGAAGCAACTTTTAGTCAAAGAAAGTAATAAAGTTATTAAATTTAGAAGCACTGTTGTGTGTTTTCTCCACTGAACACAGCTGTAAATGTAAAGAATGGAGTTTGATGATGAAATGGCAGCATTTCTTCTCCATGATTGACTTTGATTATGAGACTTATGAAGGTATTAAGTTATTACATGATTTATTTATCTTCGCTGGATTGATTTTTGTTGATCAGTGGTTTAGAATAAACTGTGACAGTTCTGACCAGAGCTTTAGTGCAGTGGTTAACAGACCAAACCTTACAGAAAACAAAAGTGATTTGTGGCTTTAGTGTGACTGTTCTGTCTCAAAACAGTGCTAAGTTAACAGAGCTTTAATGTGATTAACTTGATGATACCATTAGAATTGTGTAAAATTTGATGATACTACTATTATATAGATGTGTGTAGCAATGAGTTTTATACTTTATTCAGTGATACAGTCTGTGGATACATAGCATTGATTCATTGATGTTTTGGTCCTAAGTGTGTTCTGGTGTGAGACTTTCATCCTGCAGTTGAGAGTTTGGAATATTGCAAAACATATAACCCCTTTAAATAGATTGTGCTATTTAGAATGTGAACCCTTTCTGAAATATCCCTTGTTTCACAGGTGTCCGATACTGGACAGTATGTGTGCAAGGCCACAAATGTTGCAGGTCAAGTGGACAAGAACTTCCACTTAAATATCTATGGTATTATAATTTTATGGATTTCACTCTGAAATTTTATGACATTTTATTACATTTGAATGAGTGTAAAGCACTCATTATTGTGAAAACTATCCGATGTTTTCCTTCTCTTTGTCTTTCTGCAGTGCCTCCCAGCATTGACGGCCCAGCAGAGGAGAGTGTTGTAGAGACCATCAGTAACCCAATCACATTCGCCTGTGATGCCACAGGGATCCCTCCTCCCAGTCTCACCTGGCTGAAGAATGGACGCCCCATGGGTGAGTGTTTATTTAAAGAGCCACTGAATGATTCAGATGAGGAAAGGGGTTTTAGATGGAGGTTAAATATGACTGGACCTTTATCTGAGTAAATATTTTAGGAAGTTGGTGGAATTGTGTTTAACTAGGATCGATGGTTGTGTTACTTTGATTTTATTTAATCCTTTAGAGAATTCAGAATCTTTGGAGATGCACATCTTCTCAGGAGGCAGCAAACTCCAAATTGCTCGATCACAGCTCTCGGACAGCGGCACTTACACGTGTGTGGCTTCTAATGTGGAGGGAAAAGCACGCAAGAGCTACCGCCTCACCATACAAGGTGCATGTCCTCTCAGTCTCTATATTCAAAGTATTAACACTGCAGTCACTGTGAAAGTATACAGATCAAAACACTTTGTTTATAACAAACTACATTAAAATCATACATGTAAATAAAATACATATTACTGGACCCCATGGTATTTCCTTTATCAGTTTAACCAGATAAATATAAATACAGTCAAGGTCAATGCACATTTATAGATTTTAGGCATTTGTCTGCAAAACAATGTGTTGCACAGAATTGGAAAACCACCAGCAAACCCAGTACCACCCAGTGGCTTAATCAGATGACGTCTATTCTTCCATTAGAAATAGCTTACATTCAGAAAAACAAACAGCAAGTATTTGAAAAAAATTGGAGACCCTTTATTTGATATGTCAAATAGTTAAATCTAACAGGCAATTCAGTAACTGTTAACATTATATGCATTATAGTTCCTGGTTTTATTTGGACAAGTACATTTGTATACCCTGGACTCGGAGGATTCCTGTGGACTCTGCTTTTTGTTTAGTTGAACTACCACTGTCAAAAAACGAGAAGCTCTGTTTGATGTTCTACTATATGCTACTATTTTTGTTTTGAATGAAAATGGTACTGATATGTAAAGGAGGGTAAATTTTGACTGATGTGAATGCTGTGCTTTCATGATTGTAAACCTCAATAAAAATATTCACTAAAAAAAACAAAACAAAAGCAATGAAGAAGACATGCATTCAAAGCTTAAAAAAAAATTACCATATTAAAGTGTATAAA
>JAPTGZ010000019.1:7992810-8008313 GCA_029814645.1 Fowleria isostigma
AGGCTTGTATTGTAAAGCGCTTTGGGCACCATTAATGTGCAGAAAAGCGCTATATAAGTACCGACCATTTACCATAAATATATTTGGACACAAATTAATTCATTTGGAATTATTTCACTTTATGTTTTGCACTTTTTAATAAGATGATGTTATGTTCCTGTTTATATGTATTGAACTTAAAAGTTGACAGACAACATTAATTACCAATTAATTAATTGTAATATTTAAAATGAACCTGAGATATATTTCAGCTTCCTGATTTTTTTTCTCAGACAGATATTGTTTCATCTTATATGACCTTCAGATATTCAAAACAGATTGATTTTGGTCAGACCTGTTTAGATTTGTCATACATGTATGAAGTGAAAAGTAGGTCATTTGCAATAAACTTACTGTAAAATAGATAATTTGTATATTTTAATGATTCAAAGAATGTCAGGCAGAATGGTTGACCCTCACGCATGTTCACCTCATTAAATCTGTCCCACTTTAAAAAAAGTTTCGATATCCCTGATCTAGAGAATTGACAATAAAAAAAAATCTTTGAGTCTTAATGATGAACATCTGAATTTTTTTTTGATTCTATAGAGGGTGTGCCTAAAGTCTGGACACATAACCAAAAATGCATATTTTCAACATTTAAAATTTTCAACAATATTTTATTCAATTGGCATATTAATGACCATCCTTCATATTGACTGACAAGTACCAGTTCAAATTGCTCTTGTTTCAATAAAGCCATATTCAATCTGGGGAGGTAAAAACATATAGTTAATTAGATGTCCTATGTGTCCAGACTTAGGGTCACCCCGTAGATGGAAAGATGCATATTGAAAAAGAACCTGTGTGTGTTTTTTGTGACAGTTCCCCCTAACATTGCGGGGGAAAGTACACCTCAGGATGTGTCAGTTCTGCAGAACAGACAGGTCACTCTGGAGTGTAAGTCCGATGCTGTTCCACCCCCGACGCTGACCTGGCTCAAAGACGGCCAGCCGCTGAAGGTAAAAAACCAAACCAAACACACAGACATCTTTCTATTTAATCCCATACCTTCCCCTGATGGTGTCTTATTTCTATGTAGGCGTCTGCTCGTGTGCGTGTACTCTCCAGCGGCCGCTACTTACAGATCAACATGGCTGAACTCAGCGACAGAGCTCAGTACACCTGTGTGGCCAGCAACATCGCCGGCAAGACCACACGACAGTTTAACCTGACTGTGAATGGTACTGTTCATAGAATGTAACACAAGTCATGGTTAAGTTACAAAAAGTAGAATATACATTCATCTGTCTGTGTAAATGTCCTCGCAGTGGCTCCGACTATCAAGGGCAGCTCTCAGACGGTGTCGGTGCACGTCAATAAGCCAGCTGTACTCGAATGTGTAGTGAGTGGAGTACCACCACCACGTGTAAGCTGGAGGAAGCATGGAGCCATACTGGCAGGAAACAACCCCAGGTAAAGTCAGTAAAGACACATGTCACACAGTAATGATGTCATCCATTCATAGTTTTAGTTTATTATTTTATATAACCACAGAGGTGGGAAGTAACAAAGTATAAATACTTTGCTTACTTATAAATACTATACTTTGTTGCTGTACTTAAGTAGATTTTTTTAGGTATCTGTACTTTACTTGAGTATTTGTTTTTCTGGCAACTTTTGACTTTTACTCCCTACATTTTTGTGTACATATTTGTACTTTATACTCTTACATTCTCAGAATAAGCTTGTTACTTTTTCAAACTAAATGGACATGACAGTACAAAAAATACAACACTTCTTCACTGTGAAATTACAAAATAGAAACTTTTATGATTTTGCCTGGTTTTTCTAGTATTGTTTCATTCATGGCAAAAAATGCAGTTTTACTTTTATACTTTATTATCAAGGTTTTTATATCAAAAACAGAGAAAATGGAAGAAAAGTTACTTTTTCAGTAAAATATATCATTAACTGAACGTAAACCCAGTGTGTCCATTTACTGTCATTGATCCATCTCCATGGGTGGTGAATCAATCTCTGATCCTCTGAACATCCAAATGGGTCATATCTGATGACCATGAAAAGATGACAAACTGCATTTTACACCAATTATTTACATGTATTGGTAGAATTAGTGGATCAACAGTCTAAATCAGTAGATGCTTTTTTTTTTGGTCTTTATGGGTTAAGACCATACGGTTCTCCAACTATAATCAGACACACTCATTTGGTCTGATGTTTGCAGATACACATTTGCAGAGGACGGATCTCTGCATATTCACTCTGCTCAGGTGACCGACACAGGCCGTTACCTGTGCATGGCAACCAACCAGGCTGGGACTCAACGCAAAAGAGTCGATCTGCAGGTGTATGGTGAGTCGAACACTGAGCATTTATCAACAGATGACTTAAGAATCTGTTACATGCTCGCTCGATTATCCTTTTTGTATTTCAGTGCCTCCTTCCATTGCTGATGGACGCACCAATGTGACGGTCACAGTCAATGTTCAGACCACCCTGTCCTGCGAGGCCACTGGGATACCCAAACCCACTGTCAGCTGGACCAAAAACAGGCGACCCATCAGTACTGACCAGAACCAGAATATGTACAGGTTGATCCAGGTTTTCTCCCTCTCTGTTTCCTTTTCTACAAGTTCATATGAACTTAAAGACAGGTGAACAAATGAAGGAAAAACCTGAGCATGGAGCCATTGAATGGTTAATGACTACAAAAATAATGTAAAGTCTTGTCCTGATACAACGCTTAGATTTGAGAGATTTGTAGAAATATATTAGACAGCACTTTGATTAAACACACAAATGAGGGACTTTCTTCTGGAATAAAGGTGTTTGGATTGAGTCTGTTTTATTTATATAACTCCAAATAACAAAACAGCAGCTATTAACGGTTCTATGTAGTATTTCTACTGTGAGTTAACAAAATGACCTAAAATAATCATTAGTGTTTAAAATCAGGAGATCTGACATTCTGCCAAAGATGCTGATGTAATGAATTGTAGAGATATGAACTGAATTTGTGTGGAATATCAAGACTACATAGAACCCTTTTAAGAGACTTAACATAGTTAAGGTAAGATAATAAAGATGATTAGTTGGAATCAATAATTATTGACTTTAAAATGGATACAAATACTGTTGGCACTTCCTTTAATTTGTCGCCTGTGTGTATATTTTTTGCATTTTACATTGATATACATAGGACCTCCCTGTGCAACAACTGTCAGTACCTGTTTTATTTGTCTTTTCTCATAGATTACTGTCATCAGGTTCTCTGGTAGTAATAGCACCAACGGTAGAGGACACAGCTGTGTATGAATGTGTGGTCTCTAATGAGGCAGGAAAAGACTCCAGATTCATTAACCTCACTGTCCATGGTGAGTGGAGAAGTTCACAGTTTAGTCCTCCTTAATCTGCAGTGGAAAAATGAAATGTTTGCATTACATGGTTTAACTTCTCTTATCTGGGCTTGTAGTTCCTCCATCGATAGCAGATGAACCCACGGAGTTGGTTGTAACCAGACTGTCTCCAGTGGTCATTGCCTGTACTGCATCTGGCGTCCCAGAGCCCACAATCCACTGGAGCAAAGACGGCATGAGGCTGCCCAAAGAGGGACAAGGGTACAGCATCCTGTCCACAGGTCAGAGCTGCACACAGGGTATTCAACAGGCAAATTTGACTTTTCATAGCCCCGACCATACACCAGGAATTCTGTCCATTCGTCTTTCCATCTGAGATTTTTGTCCAACCAATTTTTCGGGCACTATTCACCCATTGCGTTTCATACATGTTCTTTACCACTGGGACAGGTGCAGTGCACAGTTTGATGCCAGAATTAACAATTTTAGGAGTTTTTGTGTCCAATAGATTCCTCAGACACTGTTTCCCTTATTCTTTTCAAATGTCACACACATTTCTCCCACTTTTTTTTGTAATTTTCAGTTTTTATTTTTTAATTTTTGAAAATATCAACTGACAACATTTGTCCAATTCATTTCTGTGACACTATTCATCTAATTCTTTTCAGATATGACACATGTTGTTAACCACTAGGAAAGATGCAGTACACAGTTTGATGCTGGAATTAGAATTTATTTAATTTATTTATTTATTAATTGGTTTTTTGGTTTTTTTTTTTTTACAAATTTATGAAAATTTCAACTTAAACAATTTGTTCAATCGATTTCTCAGACACTGTTCACCTGATTCTTTTCACACACACCTTTCTCCCACGTTTTGTTTATTTTTTAATTTAATTTATTGGGGTTTTTTTATTTTTGAAAATTTTTTTGAAAAGACTGAAAGTTAAGACTCAAAATTAATCTTTGGGTATCAGGGGGGTATTAGTAAGATCTGCTTACTTTTTCACTTGTTTACAGTAAGAAAACATCAGTTGCATCCATTATTCAGTTTATCTTTAAATACAGATGACATTATTTGATAAGTATTTGTCATCACTAGGAACATCAGTACATTATGTTGATCTTGTGTGGTTGATTTGTGCTCAGGTCCTGTAGAGATCGTCTCAGCTGAGATCAATCATGCAGGACGATACACGTGCACGGCCAAGAATGCCGCTGGGTCAACTCTCCGCCACGTGCAACTCACGGTGCAGGGTAAGAGTAAAAAACAAAGAGCTTAAGGTAGCTCTTCTTGCCAAAACAAATGAACACTGTTTTGTTACTTTTGTTATTTAGAGATTAGTTTGGGTTCATTTTAATTTAGGATTTCTCATGTTAGAAATGTTTTAGGTGGAAAATATTGTTGTATAATCCATATACCAGTACATATTTTTTTAAAATAATTTAGACAAGTTCTGTATAGTTACAGTTTAATGCGAGGGGCATCAAACATGTGGCTTGTGGGCCAAACCCGGCCTGCCAAAGGGTCCAATCTGGCCCATAGGAGGAAGTTGTAAAATGCAAAATATACAATAAAGATATTAACAGTCAAGAATATCAAATGTATTTTAATTCAACAATATTATGTGTGTTACTAAATGTTTTGTGCCTTTGTAGATCCATTGTATTCTGTAAGTTATAATGAACACATGTTAACAATAAGGTGAAGCATAATATTGTTAAGATATTTCTTATTTTTCTTGATAAACTTCAGGTTTTCCATGTTAACATTAATTTAAAGGATGCTTTGTAGATGTAAACATTTTAATCATGTAATTTCACTTTTTAACTCTAAAATATAAAGAAAAGTTTAATTATTTATATGTTATTATGTTATCATTTTACTGGTCTGACCCATTTTAGATCATTTTGGGTTGTACAGATTGTGGCCTCTGAACTAAACTGACTTTATTAGTCCTGCTTTAACTCTTATTTAATTAGGAAGGATCTGGACCTCTATTCTTAACTCTAAGTGGTTTATCACAGTGATCCGTTTCACATTTATCCTTTATATGTATTGTCAGGCACATATATTAATTGTTTTGTTAATAAAACCAAATGAATGACATTTTCGGAGTTTGTTAAATAAATCTGTACATCTGTTATACACCAATAGGATTCACAGGTGCATTATCAACCTAACCCCTCCATTTCTTTAACACTGATATCTTTGTATGGGAAAATCTTTTGTGATCTGTTTCGTCAGAGCTTCCTGTGATCCAGACCCACCTGTCAACTCTGGATGTGATTTTAAATAACCCCATCACGTTGCCCTGCAAAGCAACAGGTTCACCTCGACCTACCATCACCTGGCAGAAGGAGGGCATCAACATACCGACTACAGGTGATTCATCGTATCTGGTAGTGACTATACTGTGAGTTAGCATCATGACATGACGTGTTTTCTTTTTGATATTAGGTGCTGCTTTCACAGTGCTGCCTAATGGAAGTCTGCAGATCTCTAAGGCGTTAGTGTCGGACTCTGGTACATACATATGTGTGGCTCAAAACCCTGCAGGCACTGCACTGGGAAAAACCAAGCTCAGAGTACAGGGTAGGTCACACACTACAGGAAGTAATTATTAATATTTTATAAAAGAACACATTATAATGTAATATAATCTAAGACACTTATCTTGTTTTGTATTTTACTGCAAAATATGTAAACCTGTCCAGGTAATTAAGAAGCTTATTTGGGAGGGATTATTTGGACAGTTCACCTTCAGAGAGTTTAGGTTTACAGATTAACTGCAATGTTTCAACGACTTATTAGTTGAGAATTAATTAATTCAATAATTCAATGGATAAACCACTGAATATCACTAATGTTTACTCTTTCACGTATATATGATAAAAAAAAATTATGTCAATCATGAAAACTCAAAATGCAATGCAATTGAAAGCTATTTTATTAATTTGATGATACATTAAATGTTATAAAACTTGAGCATAAGCTGCTGAAATGTTACTAATGTTTTGTCATTTCCTCTGATGGTGGACTATCTAAATCAGGGTTCTCAAACATATGGCCCGTGGGCTAAATCTGGCTCACCAAAAGGTCCAATCCGGCCCACAGGATGAATTTGTGAAATGCAAAAATGGCACTGAAGATATTAAAAATCAAAGATGAACAGACCAATAAGATCTAAAGTGGGTCGGATCAGTAAAATCCTATCATAATTACATATAAATAATGACAAACAAAATTTTTTCTTTGTTTTAGTGTAAAAAAAAGTCAAACTGCATGAAGATATTGACATTTATAGACTATCCTTTCTCAAAAAAGTGAATTACCTGAAATGTCTTAAGAAAAAGTGCATTTTTACCAATATTCTGCCTGCTATTAAATATTTTGTGTATTTGTAGATCCACTGTGATCTATAAATTGTAATGAACATGTGTAAATGATAAACTGAGACATAATCTTGTTAAAATTATTACACATTTTTCTGAAGAGATTTCAGATTGTTTATGTTATTCACATTTTTAAGGATAGTTTGTAGATTTAAACATTATTATAATGTAATTTTCCCTTATTTCACTGTTATTATTTTACTGGCGCGGCTCACTTCAGATTATATTGGGCTGAATGTGGCCCCTGAACTAAAATGAGTTTGAGACCTCTGTTTCAAATGTCAGTTTTCTGTCGGTCAAGTCCCAGCTTTTGGTGCTAATTACTAATTTATGTGTACTGTGTCTGTGTGTCCTGTGCCCTCCAGTCCCTCCAGTGATCAGCTCTGATACTCATGACTACCTGGCGCTGGTGGATTCCTCTGTGACTCTGCAGTGTCAGGCTGATGGCTCCCCTCCGCCCTCGGTCACGTGGCGGAAAGACGGGCAGATGGTGACTGAATCTGTACGCCAACGGGTGCTCAGTTCTGGGTCCCTACAGATCGCTTTTATCCAACCCAGTGACACTGGACGATACACCTGCACTGCTGCCAACGCAGCGGGAACCGTCAGCCTGGAGATGAGCCTCACTGTGCAGAGTACGTGATGAAATAGTAACGTGAATCAAAAAGCATTATGTTTATGGTCAGCTGAATTTATAACATATATTGCACCTATCATATACAAGAAATGTTAGTAAGTTAGCTAGTTAGTTAGCTAGTTAATTAGCTGGTTAGCTAGTTAGAAGTTAGGTAGGTAGGTAACTAGCTAGTTAGTTTATTTTTATTTTGAGCACATAAAATCATCAAATAACAAAGATTAATTTGACACAAACAAACACAATTTTGGGTGCTTGAAAAGGAGTGGAAGCAGTATAACTTACAGACTCCCACCCCTACAAAATAATTTACAAATTAATAATTAAATTATTTTAGCTTCATTTGCTGTGCTAACACACTTTTATTTTTTTATTTATCTATTTATTTTTAAACATTTTTGCAATAACAAAAAACATCCATGCAAACCATTCACCATACACTTTTATAATTACCACACACAATCAGATTTACATAATCAAATTATAGTATTTAGATGCACATAAATATTTGCTACAAATATCATTCTTAATAATAATAATGATATCTCCTAATCATGATAGTCTGTATAAATTAATTACAAATAGGCAATATACAATAATTTATTACTTTGTGCAGTTCTTCTATATTATAACTAGGTATTTCTAACTTATTCAGATAATGTTTTATATTTTGTCATTATTATTAAATTTGGCTTAAAGTGTAATAAGAAATAGAATGAACATGATAACAGTGCCAAAGGTGAAATTAGAATTTTATCTTCCGTGAACCATTTATATGTGGAATGGAAGATTAAACCCATTGAAAAATCTAAAATAAACAGCACTCATTTTCATGTTCAGGGGCCACATACAGTCCAATATGATCTGTGATAATAGCAGTGAAAATGGTAAAATTACATTATAAAAATATTTAGATTTACAAAGAATCCTTTAAAAATGTGAATAATATGTACAATCACAAACAACCTGAAATTTTTAAAGAAAAATGTGTCCAATGTCAACAATATTGGTCAATAAAATTTAACAAAATTGGTCTATATGTGGCCCCTGAAGTAAAATGATTTTAAAACCATTGATAGTTAATATCTTCATTGTAATTTTTGCATTCACAAATTTATCCCACAAGCCAAATTGGACCTTTTGTTGGGCTAATTTTAGACCATGGGCCATATGTCTGACACCCTCAAAATATAGTATGCATCAAAACTCAGAGCATATTCCACCACTGCACTTACAAACACAGTTACAAGTGTTTCAGAAATGTAAAAACAGAAAGAATTAACCCTTTATATAAAATATAAATGTAATATACACACATAATACATATAAATACATCTGTTTTGTGCTATTCTTTCCTCTTTTCTTAACTCTGTAGTCCCACCCTCCATCCGTGGTGGAGAGCAGGAGGTTGCGGTGGTGGAAAACACTCAGGCCCAGCTGGTGTGTGTGGTGGAGGGGGTTCCACAGCCCACTGTGTCCTGGGAGAAGGACGGTGAGCCCCTCAGTGAGAGCGCAGGGGAGTACACCATCCTTCCATCTGGTGAGCTGGTTATTGACATCGCTCAGGTAAGGACAATAAAAAAGCATTAGCATTATGTAGCATTCTTTTAATGTCTCTAAGTCAATTAAAGACTTTTATTATTTATTTGTATTTTATTAGTTTATTTTGGTAGGAACAGTACACATTAATGAACTGTATTGAATGACATCAGATATAAATATAGGATTATTATGAAAATGCTAATTTGCATCTGTACTCCCAAGGAAGAAAACATCACAATTAAAATGTACAAATAGAATAAAAGAACAACACAATAAAAATACAACACACGATAGGGTTAAAACTTAAAAATGATCACAAGACAGATCTGCTTTTTGCCACTGTTTAGTTGAGTTTTAACCCTGTAAAGCTGCCCATTGATAAAGGAGTGTGTGCGTGAATGGGTGAATATGAGGTTTTGTAAAGCGCTCTGGGCACCATGAAAGTGTGAAAAAGCACTATATAAGTACTGACCACTTTCCATTTAAAGCCTGAACCATTAAATTATTCACAGAAAATTCCAGTTTTTTGAAACTGGAGATCTTCTTGGTCCTTCTGAGCTATCCAAAAAAAAACACTTTTGAAATATTGATTTCTATTTATTCCATTTATTCATTATTATTTTTTTAACAAACAAAAACATAATAAAACACAAACATATCTAACAAACTGGTAATTCCAAACATACATAATAATATTTTCCAGTGCTACTCTCATGCAGTAATGAGAAATCCACCACTGGAAGTCTGGAAGACATTGTGTAGTAACTGGAAAGGCCTCTGGTGAAGTAAATACTGCCCACTGGTGGATTATCTATGTATTGCATGTATCTAATTGAACACATCAGGTTTTTAAAGCAAAAAATACACAAAATGTATCAAATAGGATATTTTTGGTATTATAAGGATAAAGGCAGGATATATGGAGCACTTTCTTATTGAGAATAGTAGAATGTTCCACTATATAGTTCCCATTACGGAAAGTGTATTTTATCCGAAAATGGTTCCTCTGTGTGGATTTTCTTCTGGAGGAATTTTTTGTTACGTGATTTTATTTTTTTAATTACATTTACAGCTGTTAGGAACCATCTTGTGATGAAGAACTCAACATAATATACTCTAGTACCAGTGTTAAAAAAAAAAAAAGCCTAATTTATTTAAAACAATGACATTTAGGTGTCTGTGGTTTCAGGTGTAACTTAATTAAGAGTTCTCAGTATGTTGTATAATATAAATGTTGTTATATAGTAATATATATGTAACCCTCCCTTCTCCTCATCCTCTGTCTTCATCAGCCTGACGATGCAGGCAGTTACACCTGTGTTGCCACCAACGCCGTCGGCCAGGACAGTCGGACTATCACGCTGTCTGTCCAGACTCACCCCATCTTCACTGAGCTTCTTGGAGATGTAGCCCTCAACAAAGGAGAGCGCCTCCTGCTGGCCTGCAGTGTCAGCGGCATCCCCCCTCCCAGAATCACATGGACCTTCAATAACAACATCATGCCAGGTAAGAAGTCGTCCATTCACCTCAAAGACAAATAACATCCACTATTGCACTTCAAATATATTGAACTTATATGTACATAAACTGTAATAAACTCTACTTATATAAGGTTTTGTCACTTATTGTCTCCTGTTCTCCTGTTCTCGTTGCAGTTCACTATGACCACATGAACGGCCACAGTGAGCTGGTGATTGAGAAAGTGACTAAAGATGATTCTGGTACTTACACCTGTGTGGCTGAAAACACTGTAGGGATCATCAAGTCTCTGGGTTTTGTCTACGTCAAAGGTATAAACAAAATTTCTTAATAATGAATGAATGAATGAATGAATGAATGATTTTTTTTAAAAAATGGGCAGTTTGTATTAATGAACATTTACAAGCAAATACGAGAAATTTTAGCCGTGCCACTAATTTTCATCTCAAGTCCCATTGGCAGGTTAAAAAAAAAGACAACAAAACAAATTATAGATAACATAATATCATAGCTGAAGTAAGACATATAAGAAGAAAAACAAGAAACAGCATATATTGTGCACAAACAGACAAAAACAGGGGGACCAAGGACAGCCACCAAGCATGATTAGATTATAAATGTATAAATGCTGTTACACATGATTACATTATAAATTTCCATACACTTATCCCTCTATCCTGACTGATACTTTGCTTGTGCAGTTGTGTATAACTCAAATCAATCAATGCTTATGTGTTTTCATTTTTGTTTGTCTCCAGAGCCCCCGATTATTGACGGGGACCCCCACTCTAACCGGATTGAACCTCTGGGGGGCAATGCCATCCTCAACTGTGAGGTACGGGGCGACCCCCTGCCCACCATCCAGTGGAGCAAAAACGGAATAAACATCCAGATCAGCAATCGCATCCGTCAGCTGGACAACGGTTCTCTGGCCATCTACGGCACAGTGGTAGGAAAACATATGAGACGAGATTTCCTGTGTCTAAGGTTACTGCTTCAGTGTACATGGTATTACAGTCTGAGTCTTACTGCAAATTAAATGTATTTGTATCCTCATATATGAAGAAATGTACTTTAAGTTAAAAATATAACACACTACTATAAAGAAACTGAAGCTACTCATTTATTTGTTTGTTTTTCATTACAGACTGAAGATGCTGGTAACTACATGTGTGTGGCAACTAATGATGCTGGGGTTGTGGAGAGAAGTGTCACACTAACTTTACAGAGTAAGTTATTGACTCATGTTATTCATAGAATATTAAACTGAAAAAACAAAGAGAATCTAAAACAGGGTGTCCATATTCGATCCTTGAGGACTGGTGTCCTGTAGGTTTTAGATATTTCCCTCTTCTACCACACCTGGTTCAGTTAATGATCAGCTCATCATCAAGCTCTGCAGAAGACTGATAATGATGTAATGGCTTCCAGGTGTGTGCAAAAGGGAACTATCTGAAACATGCAAGATACTGGGCTTTGAAGACTGGATTTGGACACCCCTGATCTAAAGGAACTCATGTCAAAGTGCAGACACTCCATTGACTTGGTCTCTTTGAGTTAAAAGATGAAGATAACACAAAGAAAGACCTGAAATCCAAAAACAGTTCCACAGTTTTTTCCACAAATAATTATCCAAACTTTAAACACCTGATATGGATCACACTAAATCATTTTCTATTTAGTTGTCCCTTTGATAACCATATTTGTCTTAAAAATCAATACTTCATTTATAGCAGTCTCCCAGGTCCCTTGTGTACAGTCAAGGAAAAAAAAATGTGACGATCAAAAGTCATCAAAAATAATGGTTATGCAATCAAGTACTAACTTCTGTGTGTATCATGTGACTAAAACAGACAGAAAAGCATAGAATGTCTAAAAGCTCTGTTTTTGTCAGTACAATGCCATAGATATTGTTAAAAGAACTCATGTGATTTTGGTTATTGTCAAGAAAACCATGGAAAATGGATAGATATCAGCTCTGAAATTAAAATACTATGAGATATTTTTGTTGATATCACTGTATTTGTTCAAACAAATGTACCTTTAGTTGTACCAGGCATTAAAATGAACAAGAAATTGAAGAAAACATAGGGTGGTTTAATAATTTCTGCCATGACTGTATATTTATCAGGATTTATTTTCTTATATTTTAAAATCCCATTGAATTGCATGGTTATTCCAGGTGCTCCCACCATCACTGTGGAGCCAGTGGAGACAGTAGTCGACGCTGGTACGACAGTTGTGATCAACTGCCAGGCAGACGGAGAGCCCACTCCCGTTATAGAATGGTCCCGTCAGGGCCGCCCGTTACTGAGCAACGACCGCTTTTCCACCCTGTCCAACGGGTCCCTCAGGGTCAGCAGCGCACAGAAGGAGGACACGGCTGAATATGAATGTGTGGCCAGAAACCTGCTGGGATCAGTGCTGGTCAGGGTCACCCTCACTGTACGAGGTAAGGTTATGACGTTTATGCATTGTGAATGACTGTTATCTAGTGTGTTTTAATGGAAATGTAATATGATGTAATATTTTATACACATTAGCTTGGACCCCAGAAAGAATAGTCTTTACCACGATGAAGACTAATGGGGATCCAGTAATAAACAATAAACAATAAGCCCATGTCACAAGTAAAACTAGTTAAATCAGTCAAACATGAATGAAGGCAGGGCAAGTTTATTTGCGTAGTACAGTTCATACACAGGGCAACTCACAGTGCTTTACAAAAATGGAAAAGAGACAAGTTAAAAACACACAATTACAATTAAAACACAATCAGTAAAACATAAATAATAATCAATTAAAATAAAGTAAAAGAGAAGAGTGCAGACAAAATCCTTTCAGTTGTTATATGCACAGCTGAACAGAGCCGTTTTCAGTCTGGACTTAAACATTGTCAGAGTCGAGGCCTGTCTCACATCATCAGGAAGACTGTTGAGAGTTTAACTGCATGGAACTGAAACATAGCTTCACCTGACTCTGGGCACCATGAATGAAAAACATGTTTATTTACAGAAGCATTTTTTTGTCTTCCAGTTCATGGGAGCTTCTCAGAGTGGGCCGAGTGGGGTCCTTGCAGCGTGTCCTGTGGCGTCGGAGCTCAGAAGAGGCTGAGACAGTGTAATAACCCACTGCCTGCCAATGGAGGGCGCCACTGTGTAGGATCACACACAGAGACGCGCAGCTGTCATGGAAAACCTTGTCCAGGTAAAGACTGTTGCGTGGTTTTAAGAAGGAGATGATTCATTACATTCTGTCAGTGTTTTTGGAAAAGATATTTTATAAATTTTTCCAAAGTTTGGGGGGGGGGGGGGTTGAGAATACACAGCTTCCTTCTATACCTTTCTCCTCTTGGTCCAAATCAGAGGACTGTATGTAAAGATAAATCTATGACACTGTTTGACACCCATGTGGAAAAGAGAAGCCACTTTTGTAAGCTTCACTGTTTAGCCATGTAATTACAGCTGTCAGTCATGCATATTACCCCACCTGTTTAAAAACACCTGTGATTAGCTCACATCTGCATCATGGCTTTAGACTTTTTATAAAAAAGAGGTGATGACACACACATCCAGTTGCTAAAAAGTGTGCAGGGCCCCAAAAAATTTTATAAACACAACCTGTGAGCTCCCAAGAAGATATTTATTAACACCGGTATTTATCCAAAGAATAATGATTCCAACCAGATTCTTTGAAAAAAGACAACTGAAATGTCATCAAAAGTGCCAACAAAGGGGGCGCCATCGTTATTTTGGACCACTTGGCATACAAAAATGAAGTACAGAGACAACTTCATAATATGACCTTCTATAAAAACTGGAACATAATCCGACTTTGACCATCAAGGACAAAATAAAAACAAAATTAGACCAACTCTAGTAGAATGGTGATATAACTAAAACTGAATACAGGCTGTTGACTGTCCTGTCATTCTAGTACTTTAGTTTAGTTTATTAGTTTATTTCCAGCTTATGCATTCTATGTACAGTGCTAATTACATATACATGTACAATATTCAATACTGTTCATATACATCTTAATTATGTGTACACAGATATACATGGAAAGATAGAAAAACACCATATGCACAAACTTTACATGAGCAAGTCTGCATAGAGAAGTATACACAAGGAATTCACATATAGAATTAAACATGGCAAATATACACAAAAAAAAGAACACATAAAGTATTATACATCAAGAATTTTACATGGAGAATCTGCATATAGAATTATGCTTAGAGACGTATACATGGAGAATATGCCTATAAAAGTATACAGAAAATAGAAATATTATACAAGGACACTATGCATATAGAAATACATTGAAAATATGCATGTAGAATATACATAGAGAGTATACATAGAGAAGTGTCTATAGCAAAATATATATAGATAGAAACAATTTTATACATATATAAAGGGGGAGGGGGATATATATCAAGACATTGGTTGCAATACATTGTGTACACAATATACACAACACATTATTTTATAACACAAGTCCCCACTAGTACACAACCCCTGATTTATATTCTTTGTAAAATCCACAAGAAGTCCACAGATGTCCCCCCAGGGAGCTCTATCATATCAGCAATAGGCTCACAGAAAAGCCTTCACAGAGTCTTCACAGAGAAGATATCAGCATTTGTGGATGATTTCCCACAGCCCCTGGATCTAGATATTTACTAACTGAAAACAGACTCCATAGATGTGAATGAAGGAATCTTTCCTTTGTCAGGTCACTTGAATTACAATGTGCAAAAAGGTGATTTTTGTCTAGTAATGCTAAAAACTATCAAGTGCCTCTGCTTTAACGCAAATGATTTACATTGCATTAACCCATAAAGACCCAGCGCTACTTTTGTGTCACTTCCCAAATGAAATGTTCTCTGTATTTAATGTTTTTTATCCATAAAGACTCAAACATCCACCATCGACCAAAACCATCTACTGATAGAAACTGTTCAATCCTGTTGATCCACTAATACATGTCAATAATTATCGTAAAATACATTTATTCATCTGTTCATGGTCATCAGATATGACCCATTTGGACGTTCAGAGGCTCCGTAGTTACCATGGAAACACCAT
>JAPTGZ010000019.1:8155257-8171606 GCA_029814645.1 Fowleria isostigma
ATTTTATGTAAAATAAGTTTCTGAACACGGACACCATATATCTATCGTGTATCGCGATGTAGTCTTAATATAGCGATAATGATTAGAGGCCATATCGCCCAGCCCTATCTTGGACTTTGTCTAATTTTCTGTCTTCTTCCTACCAGATGATTTAAGGCAACTTAATGACAAATTGGTGGAGGCCGGCACCTCGAAAATAGCCTTGCAGATGAAGTTGGATGAGCTTGAAGCAGCAGAAGTCAGCATTAAAGTGAGACCATTTCTGTTCAAAATGAAATCTAATTATATTCTCTCCTTATTATGTTCGCCTTGTAAAATCTTACCCTTATGAACAAAATGACTTCAAAGGCATCTTTCTATTTTCTTTTTTACAGTATAAAGAAAAGCGTATGGAGCAGGAGAAGGAGTTACTGCATGACCAGACATCGTGGCTGAATACAGAGCTAAAAGCCAAGAGTGAAGAGCTGCTGTCCCTTTCCCGACAGAAGGGGAATGAGATTCTGGAGCTCAAATGCAGCCTGGAGAATAAAGAAGATGAGGTGTGTTATTTGCATCATGGATATGCTTGCTATGGTTAATTATGGTGATTAATTTGTAGATGGTATATTGTTATTCATGTGTTATATTACTGTTATTCAATAACAAATTCTGCATGATAGGTATGAATTCCAGAGAGGCCATTTGTTAACAAATTTTGTTGATTTGTGGTTTCCAGTTGAACAGACTCCAGGACCAAGTGGCCAGTTTAAAGACTTCAAACGAGCAGCTTCAGAAACAGAATGAGGACATGATTGGGAAACTAAAAGAGGTAGATGGCTGGGTTTATTTTAATCTCTCTGAAGTGTTCATCGTGTTATTTTACATGTATTTTGTAGAATGAAATAATCAATATTTCAGTATTCAGTATCAACTTTAACCCTTAAGGACCCAGTGGGACTTTTGTGGCACTTCCCCAAATAAAGTTTTCTCTATATTAATCATCCTTAAGTGGTTCATCGCCATTTATTATAATATTATCTTTTGTATTTTGTGGGAGGGGGTTTCCAGTAAAAATCAGGTATTTTCCAACATTTAGTTCACTAATCATGTACATGTTCATAAAAGTTTAGAGTAAAGTTATGGATTATTTTATCAAAAACAAAGAAAACTGAAGAAAAAAGGGACTTCTTCAGTAAAATCTCTCCTTAACTGAACATAAACCCAGTTTGTCCATCCACTGTCATTAATCCAACTCCATGGGTTTTTACAAGTGAATCAGTGTTGTAGAAGATAAGTGTTTCCATGGTAACTACAGAGCCTCTGAACATCCAAATGGGTCATATCTGATTGACCATGAAAAGATTAATAACTGTATTTTACACCAATTATTATCGTATTGATAGGGTTTGTGGATCAACAGGGATTAAACTGTTTATTTTAGTAGATGTTTTTGGTAGATGGTGGACGTTTGGGTCTTTATGGGTTAAAAATAGGTTAAATATAGAGAAATTTTCATTTGGGAATTGACTCAAAGGAGGTGCTGGGTCTTTATGGGTTAATCACCAAAGATTATACCTACATCTTTTTTTTTCTAGGCCAAAGAACAACATGCTACAATGGAGGAAAAGTTTAGAAGTGAACTAAATGCCAACATTAAACTTTGCAATTTATACAAGGTATGTATGTCAGACCTATGATCGACAAGATTGCACTGCATATTAATTTGCTCGTCAGCCACTATTTTGCCAGCATTAACCTGTTGTTGCTGCTGCAGGGAGCTGCAGAAGACTCGGAGGCAAAGAGTGGGGAGTTGAGTCAGGCACTGGAGGAGCTGCATAAGTTATTGAAGGATGCAGGCGAAGGTACTAGAATACTGTACTATTTCCTCAGCTATCAGTCTCACTGTGCAACGCTTGTCTTCCCAGTCATAGTTTTCACATGTCACTCATTGCAACGCCCACCTGGAGGGTTTTTTGCTTTGTTTGTTTTTTTGCCAGTGTTCAGCAAAATGTCAGATACTTGTGTATTTTGATGCACTAAATAAATGATGAGAAAATTAGTCTGGTATATATTTCCAAAGAAACCCATCTAAGAAAAGCCAGACATTTATAGATTTTTCATGACACTGGACAGATGTCTAGATTTACTTGTATACTGCTTTTAGTGGCTGAATTACACTGGTCTGTGGTTTCCATTCTAACTGGACTGAAATATTTGTTGCTTAAACATAGGTTAAATTAAAAGTGCTGCACAGACTGAACCCTGAATTGTTTTTCAGAGTTGTGCTCTGAATTGAATTCTATTCTATTCTATTCAAGGATTTTGCTTGATAACTACTGTTTTTTTCTGTTTTTATACAGCCAACAAGACCCTTGAAGAGAAATTGCAGGAAATGAACGGTGCCACTGATAAGGCTGTTGTTGAGTTAAAGGAGCGAATCCAGGGCCTTGAGAAAGAACTGGACAATGCCAATGAACTGCTATCAAATTCTAAACTCAGAGGTCTGATAGTGTTACACTGTGGATCATAGCACTGGTTTAAAAATTGCATAAACATTAAAAGTTGCTTTCTTCACTATATTCTTCAATGTTTTCATGAAATGATAGCAGTGTGTGTTGTGTCTTCATATCTTTGCATATACAGGTCCTGTTGGAACATCTGTATTGACTGAGGAGCAAATGACAACAATGTCTCCAACAGCAGCTGCTGTGTCCAAAATCAAACCTGGCATGAAGCTGACAGAGGTACTAACTGGGCCCCCGAACTGTTGACCTTTTTATTGAGCTTGGTAGAATTTGGTCATTGGTCTCATTGATTGATGGATTGGTTTATTTCAAGCTTGTGCACTCCATATTCAATACTGCGTCAATTCATAATAGCAGAAATAACATAAAATTCATATGTTATATGCATTTCACTATGTGTACACTATATACATAGAGAAATTTGTTGTAAACATTAGCACGCCAAGCTAACTGACACAATATACAAAACACAAATATACTTAATAAAGAGAAAAATACCAATAAACCACAACAGACCATAGACACCAAAATGAAATAATATACACATGTGTACACAATATACATAAACATGTACAACAATTCACTGTTAATATACAACCCTAGGAGCCCAGAATGGAGTGAGAAGAAGTAAATAAGCAATAAACCATAGTTTGTTAGAATTTGCATGCAACTGGTGACATTTAGAAATGGATTTATATTTGATGCAATGTGCTCTAGACACAGTATGGTTTTCAGTTACTCTAATATTCATGTTGTTTTAATCATCGTCATTACCCTGATTGCTGCCTCCTGCTTGTCTTTTCCTTTGGTTCTGTTATTTTGACATGAATTGTTGTGTCTGTATATTCAGCTGTATACTGCTTATGTGGAGAGCCAGAAGCAGCTTCAGCTGGAGCGACTGGAAAACAAGCGAGTCAACAAGTACGTGGATGATATAGTGCAGGAAATGGACGCAAAAGCGCCCATCCTCAAGCGGCAAAGGGACGAACATGAGCGTATGCAGAAGTCAGTGGCAAGTCTGTCTGCCAAATTGGAGCAGTCGATCAAGGTGCGTAATGCAGTAGAGAATGTATTCACCAAAATTATCCATTACATTTTACTTTATCTTAATTATGATGTGTTGGGGAACATTGTGTACATTTTGGGTTGTACTGTTGGTTTGATACTAATGCATTTTTGCATGTTTGGGTTTCAGGAAGTGCATCGTCTGCAAAAGGAGACTGATGAGGCTAATAAGCGCTCTTCTCTCCTAGAAAGGGACAACCAGAGGTATGAACTGCAGCTGGCAGACATGTCTCAGCAGGTGCGTTTTCTTATTTTCTTATGTTAAATAATTATTTTCAGTTTAAGAACTGATGAATACAAATATCCAAACGTTATTACATCGTTCCGTTTGATGCTAGGTGCGTGTGCTGCTGATTGAATTGGAAGAGGCTCGTGGAAATCATGTGATCCTGGAGGAGGAGGAGGTGAGCTCGGCTGATGTCAGTAGCTCATCAGAAGTCATCACTCAACACCTGGTGACGTTCAGAAGTGTAGAAGAGCTACAGAAGCAGAATCAACGTCTCCTGGTGGCCCTGAGGGAACTTGGTGACGCCCAAGAGAAAGAGGAGCAGGAGGCCACTGGCAGCATGTACGTGACAATGTATTCTGACTTGTTTGTACATTTTTCCCCTGCACTTTTACATGTGACAAATTAGTGGAGACCAACACATCTGTACTGTTAACCTCATAGCATATTTTCATAAGTCATATTTTAGTATATTTGCAATGTCTGTATCACTTTAACACTGCTGCTTCATTTTTCATCATTGGTTATGATTTAGGCAATTATGCCACAATGCTAATGAGAATAAAGCTGTCAACAACCATAACTGTACAATAGTATTACATTTCTAGATGTTGGATTATAATAAATGAAAATTGTCATATTGGGCTAATGAAGATGTTGCTGTCACAGGCGCGTTGAAGTGGAGCAAAGTTTGGAGAAAGCCCAGGCCGAGCTGGACACTTTGAAGGAGCAACGATGCCAGCAGATGAAAATAACCGAGTCCATTGTGAGGCAGAGGGACATGTACCGTGTGCTGCTGGCTCAGGCAACAGGAGTCGCCTTCCCTCAGCAAGGTAACACGACCCATAGTGATCTCCAACTGACTCTAATTTTTTTAATCACAGCTGTCAGTTAGACACTTCTTTTGCTGAGCCATGTTGTTCTTCTCCTTTTCTGCCGAACCCCTGAGCACTGTATTTGTTATTTAGGCACTCCACCTGAGGACTTCTCCATGACCTCCACCCCACGACGTTCACCTGCAGCCACACCTACCACGGGAACACCTACTGCACTTGTTTCCATGGCAGCAGAGTCTGCTGAAGCACTGGAAGCCAAGGCAGCTTTGCGACAGGTGAGTGCTGCAATAAATGGCATTTAAAAGTTGTGTTGTTAAAATGTTTCTCCTTTCCCACTGGGTTTTGGAGATTTTCCTTGCTGAAAAGAAGGGTCTAAGGATGGGGATGCCTGGGACATTAATCATCTGCTTTATTGACTGTTTATTGTACTAAATTATGTGAAGCCCTGTGAGGCAACATTGTTGTGATATTGGGCTATATAAATAAAATAATATTGAACTGAATTGAAAAAGTCCATTCTTACTACTTATGATTTTTTATTGGTTTTTTTACCTGTCAGAAGTCCAAATCAGCAGCACAATAGGATAGCTCTTGACATACTTTTAGAATAGATACATTTCTAACATATACTAAGAAGACAGAACAAGAAAAACCAGTGAAGAGCCGGGGTATCTGCTGATTATTGAGGTGATCACCCATCACAACTTCCAATTTTTTTTTCACTTAATGCAGCTTCTTTTATGTCAGCCAGTAGATGGCAATGTTTGGCTACATTGAGGCTTGTATTTACCCATATCACATCAGTAAAATGAGCCTTTTTTCCATTTTTAATGCAAAATAACATTGTGCATTAAATTCATTGTTAATGTTTTACCGCACTGTTACCCAGAGCAACAAAGCAGGGCAAGTGAAACTGAACTCAGGAGTGAAATTACTGTGTGGGAAGGCATGCAAAAATGTAAACTGAAGAAAAATGTGCCTGGTTGTTCTTTTAGTATTTGTTTTAATGTCAGTAAAATATATTATCTTTGATTATACAGTAATTGTTGTCAGTGTTGGAAGATGGTCAAACGTGTGTGCATCTACAGTTGCAGGAAGTCTTCACCACGTACAAGAAGGAACGTGTGGAAAATGACAAAGTACTGACAGAGCAGAATGAGAAACTCCAAGAGCAGCTCTCTGACCTCCGCTCCCAGAATGCAAAGACATCTACACAGCTGGAGTTTGCCTCTAAGAGGTTAGTGTGAACAGCAGGATTTGGTACAGACTAAACTATGTAGGACATATGTGATAAATCTAAATTTATATCAAGATATTTCACTGCTACCTTTATCACTGCTCTGACACTGCACATAAATTGTTGTTACTCATTAGTTTTTTCCAATTAAACAGGAACTGTACATTAAAATGATTGTATAATTTCGTAGTAACTTCCCATTAAAATACATTTCTATATACAAATGTTTGGGATATGTGATTTATTTATTTTTTTTATTTTAACAAAGTAACCATAAAAATGAATTTCTCAAATATGTCAGGTATGAGATGCTGCAGGACAATGTTGAGGGCTACCGAAAAGAGATCGCCTCCCTTAGAGAAAAAGGACAGAAGATGACCACTGCTATGCAGAAGCATGAGCAGACCATCCACACCCTGAATGAGGATCTGAGAGCTGCCAAAGAAAAACTTGCCATGACTGAGGTATGTGTCTAATTGGTCATTTTTTTGTTTTTTTTTGTTTGTTTTTTTTGACAGTGACATGTCACATTTACATTTATTTATTCATTTCAAATATAACATAAAAAAAAATTTACACAAAAAAAGTAAACATTTGAAAAGGAGCGGGATGAAGTTTAACTTGTATACTCCGGCCCCTTACCCCATCCTTCTACCAACCATATCAGATCCCATAAGTAACTCAAAAAATCCTACACATAACAGACTAAATTCTGACTAAGCACAAAATGCAAAAATGCCATATATGTTAATAAATAATGTCAATGAATAAGGCAAACTAAGAGAAAACAAGACACAAAAACCACACACATAAGGAGAAAAAAAAAAGAAAATACACATTACCTTCATAGTCCTTCATCTATGTATTGTTTTAAAACCATTTCTTTGTATCCTAATTTAAACTGCTGTATGTTGTTGGACCATTGCTTTAATTAAACTCCCAAATTTTTCCACAGTCCCCACACACAGATACACAAAAGCTTTTCCTGGTAGCTCTCACCACCTTGACCTTAAAGTTTCCACATCCTCTCAAGTTGTAACCTCCCTCATGCTGAATGTTAGCTGGTAATGTTTGTTGGCTTGCATTGTACAAGGTTTGTGCATAATGGTAATTAACTAAATCGAAAGTTAAAATAATAAAGCTTTAATAGTTTAGAATTTCTGAAAAAGACAAACAAAAAACAAACATTAATATGATTAAATAACCAGCCTTGTGTGTAACTTGAACTGCTCATTTTTGAAGTTTGAAGAGGGGATGTATTGAACTTTTGTAAACATTACCCCATATTACAATCCCATAAGTTACATATGGCAACACAAAACAGTGATCCAATATGTAGAGAGCATTAAAAAAATCTAAAAAAAAAAGTCTAAAATACTTTTATTATGAATATGTTCTCCTAGGTTTGTTGGAGAAGGTTGCTGTAGTGGTTGATCTGATTTTTCTCTTTCCTTTTTAGGGCCATGCTGAGAGTCTACGTAAGGAGAGAGACATGCTGAAGCTGGTGGAATCCAGACTGAATCAGGAGAAGGGTGCAATCTTAAGTCAACAACAGAGCCAGAATCTGCTGCTCACAAACCTCCAGACCATTCAGGTAACTTAACAGTGTGTGTTTTTCTGCTTAATAATACAACATTATGAGCACAACTTTACGTTTTCATGCAATCTTTGTTTAGGCCACCCTGGAACGCTCAGAGACAGATACTCGTCAGCGCCTTAACAGTCAACTGGAGAAGCAGGAGCGTGAGATCTCGCAGTTGCAGAAGCGGTTGGAGAACGAGGTGGAACAGCGGCACCTGCTCACAAGAAACCAGGAGGTAAATGAAAATGAAGACTAGTTTTAGAAAATATCCTCTTTTTAAACTCTTTATCACCAGATCATTGCGGATTTTACAATTGAAATTAAAATATTCTTTTACACATACATCATGGTCATTCAAGGTGCATATGCAAAAAAAATTTTCATTTCTCCAATTCAAGTCTTAAAATAAAAGTAAAACTCCCCATACAGTAAATTTCTTTAATGATCCTGCACCATTGGTCCAATGTAGGAGGATCTAGTTGCAACCATTTTCAGGTTATTAGAAAATATATTTTTAAATTGTATAAGCCCTGTAATAAGAGGACTTCTTACTATGTCTGTTTGCATTGAATTACATTAAAGTTGGCATAAAGAATGTGTAATTTTTGGATTACAGGATGCAAATGCTTTCAGTAATCTTGGATATGACAATAGCATCAGCCTCCAGTGTGATGTATAATTTTTGCATCTGAAATTACTTTTCTTACAGTTTCCCTCAATGTTACTTGTATCTCACACACAGATCCAGTTGATGGACACAAAGAGACAACTGGAATCACAGGTAACTTTATACCAGAAGACCAAGGAGCTCCTGAATGCGGCCGAGTTGGAGCTCAACACACTGAGACTACATCAAGGCAGCAGCGAACCCCGACACAGCCTGAGCCTACCGTCTACGCCCATCATCAGAGGTTGGTACAAACACTTATAGACAGACATAAAAAAAATAAAAAAATACACTGAACATGCACTGAGACATTCTTTAGTCCTCACACTTAATCTTATCATAAGCTAAAACATAAACTATCTAATCTCTGCTCATTGTAAATCAAGCAATTACCTGTGAAATTATGGTGCACCAAAATTGCCATTTACATGCTTGTTTTCATTTTTTTGAGTGCAGTATGGCACAAGTTAATTGTACAGTTTTTACAGGTTTGACCCAAATTTGAAGTTGCCCTACTTTCATTGAAGCAAAGTATTGTTGACTCCTATTGTACAGCTATTTATATGAAGTAAAACCCAGTAAAAGACCTCAATAAAAAAGTCCGTCATTTTTTCAAGTTTGTGGGTTTTAAATACAGACCTGTAACAATGCAATGGTTTTTCATTATGTCACAATCTACTATTCTCCGACTCATACCACTGGTCCTGTGTTCAAAGGCCTGCCGGGCTTGGATCAGGACAGAGAGGATGTGCAGGGCCGCTTGAGACTGGCTGAAACCCGGGCAGAGGAACTGTCGGAGAGCCTCCGGACAGTAACCTCAAGCATGGAGCAGTACAGAGCCATGGCCCAGAGCCTTGAGGAGTCACTGGATAAAGAGAAGCAGGTGGGGGAACAGTGATAAAATAAAAACATAAAATACAAAAAAGTCTGTGTAAATATTTTATTTGACTCGAATATTTTGGAGGTTAAAAATAATGACTGAAATACACCATATATCTGACTAAAACAAAAGTGCCTCTTCTGGTTAAACGCATTCCAAAGCTTTTCGTCCGTTAATTTACTTAAAATATTATGTCTCTTTCTTCAATAATACCTTATTAAGTGGATAATTCTTCAGGTCATTTGAACAAATGTTTAAAGTTTCATAGGCTCTGATGTTTTATTTAAGAAATAAATGCTGAAATGATTTTTAATATTTTCATTTTGAAATTGTAGTTATGTATATGCATACGTATTGTTCACTATATTTGGTACTGATCACCGTATTTCTGTGTAAAAACCTCTTCAGGTCACAGAGCAGGCACGTGCCTCTATTGAAGCCCGCTTGAAGGAGGCTGAAGCTCAGCACCGCAGACTGGAGGAGAAGATTATGGAAGCAGAGAAGGAGAAGCAAAATTTGGAAGAGCAGAAGAGGAGAGCTTTAGCCTCTCTGGAGGAACAGGTATATGAAATTCCCATCGTATTACACCATTTTTTATATACATTTAATAAAATTTTTACTTAATGCTTATGATTGTCGACTAAGTTGCATCAAAGCAAGTTTATCCTCACATCACTTGTCCTGAGTAGTTGTGGTTTGTAGTTGTAGTTTGTCCTGGTACAAATAACCAAAAATTGACCAACACTGATCGTCTTTTGTGCTCATCTTGTTTAAAGATAAATGGTCTAAGAAGAAGCCTAAGCACCGCTCAGGCAGAGCACCAGGAGGTGCTACAGAAACTGGCAGTTTCTCAAACTCAGCAGCAGCAAGCTTTGCAAGACAGCCAGGAGCAGGTAAGAAGTCTGTTTGACTCATGGAGATAACCTTCAACACAACATTGGTCTAGAATACTAAAATCATATTCAATGTTTTTCTTTTCTTTTTTTTTCTGCTCACAAGGCTAAGCTGGTGGCTGAAGCACAAGATAAGTATGAGCGGGAGATGATGCTGCATGCAGCAGATGTGGAGGCCATGCAGGCAGCTAAGGCTCAGGCCCTGCAGGCTGTCGAGCTCAGGCACCAGCTGGAGGAGAGAGCCCAGAGGGTCAGTGCTGAGCTAATCGAGGCCAGGGTCTCCTGGGAGGAGCAGGAAAAGATCCTCAAGGTAGGCTGTGAGGATTGGGCAGGATAATGTAGATGGACTGAAGATCAGAATGATTGGATGGCCTTATGTTCTTTTCTGATTTTGGATATATTTAGCTTAACCTTGTAACAGCAGATACAGCACATAAAGTCCATCAGTTCAGCTTCTTGTGACATTGCTTCATAAACATTAAATGCTCTGGCAGTCTTTGAGTGTTTTCTTATTGCTGTTTTGTTATTAGATGAGATTTGCTGATTGATCTTTGTCTTTCCTTAAAGGAGGAGATATCCAAGATGGAGAGCCGTAGTGCGCAGTTACAGAAACAGAACACTCTCCTGCATGAACAGATCCAAACAATGAGCAAGAGGATGGCTGACAATCTGCAGCGTGTTGCTAGTGAGAGACCCATGAACATCTCCTTAACTGAGGAGGGCAAATCTCAAGACCAGGTTTTTGAAATTCTCAGGTAACTCATGTACTCTCTGATAAAACTGGAAGAAAAAAAAAAATTAATCCAAATGAAGCAACAGAATTTTATTGACCAATCAAATGGCCCAACACTGAACCTGATTTTTTATTTTTTATTTTTTTAATTTATTTTGTTAATTCTTATTTGATCATAATATCAGGTTTGTGCGTCGGGAAAAGGAGATTGCAGAGTCTCGCTTTGAGGTTGCCCAAGGAGAGAGTTTGCGATACCGTCTGAGAGTGGAGCAGCTGGAACGAGAACTGAAGGAGGTCCAAGACAGCTTGAGCGCAGCCAGAGAAAGAATGCAGGTGGGGTTTTATTTTCAATTGAGCATCATGTGGTTATTTAATAATCCCAACAATTTAGATCACTGTAGGTGTGAGTGGAACTTGCTTTTCTTTAATAAGGTCTTTCGGCAAATGTTAAAAAAAAAAGTAGAACTGTGGTATTTTTTGGTTGCTTGTAGGTTAATTCTCTATTTGTTTGGCTTCATGCAAGGAAGTCCTGAGCATTGTATTAAACAGAATGCAAAAAACACTTCAAACATGTAGCTATAGCCTAAGAGCTAAATATTGATCTGATTCAGGTAACTGCAAAAACCCTGGCTCAACACGATGAGCTGATGAAGAAGACTGAAACTATGAGCATCCTGATGGAGACCAACAAGATGCTGAGAGAGGAGAAGGACAAAATGGAGCAGGAGCTGCAGCAAACCCAAGCGAAGGTACCTGTTGTACATTGATCAAAAACACATTGATTTAACTGAAACTCATCCGTATTCCTGCTGGGGTTTTTTTTTGTACATATTCAGAGCGACCTGTTCAAGTTCCTGATTTTTCTGTTTTAGGTGCAGAAGCTGGAATCAGACATTATGCCCCTTCAGCAGGCCAACTCGGAACTGAGCGAGAAAAGCGGCATGCTGCAGGCTGAGAAAAAAATACTGGAGGATGAAATCAAACGCTGGAAATCTCGAACACAGGTTAGAGAACAAAGGCAAAGGATGGTAATTCTCACGGCTTAAATCAGGGGTGTTAAACTCATTTTACTTCAGGGGCCGCATTCAGCCTGATATGATCTCAACTGGGCCAGCACTAAAATAAGAAGTCAAAAAAGTAGTTTTACATTATGGAAATGTTTACATCTACAAAGCAACCTTTAAAAGAAAGGAACAGCTACAAACAATCTGCAGTTTCTTAAGAAAAATAAATGCATTTTTTAATAATATTAAACCTCAACTAATCATTTACACCTGTGCATTTAAACTTGTACAGCGCAAAACATTTAGTAATGGGCATAATGTTAAAATTATTCTTGCGTCTCTTAAGACATTTCATATTGTTTATATTTGGTTAAGCTAGTCAAATTTTTTTTGTGAAAAGAAAGTTTGCAAGCGTACATATTTTCATGTCATTTTACTTTTTAAAATGAAACAAAGAGGAAAAATTTGGTGTTGTCATTATTTATAGATTGTTTTGATAACATTTTAATGGTCTGACCCTTGTGAGATTGAATTGGTCTGTATTTGGCCTCTGAACTAAAGTGATTTTTATAGCCTTGACTGTTAGTATCTTCAGTGTAAATTCTGAATTTGACAAATTCATTCCACGGGACAGATTGGACCCATTGACGTCCCAGTTTTTGCCAAAGGCCATATGTTTAACACCTCTTCCTTAGATTCAGTAGCATTAGTTATGTGTGATTGTTTCATTCCTAATGTTCTTTTTAATTTAGTCACAATAACAACAATAATAACTAACATCCATTTCCTTTTTATCTTATAGCATTTGGTGACTCAGCAGAAAGATTCTGATCCAGAGGAGTATAAACGTCTGCATTCTGAGAAGGAAGCCCACCTCAAACGCATTCAGCAGCTCTCAGAGGAGAACAACAGGTTTAAAGCAGAGGCATCAAGGTGAGTGATTACTAAGAGGCATAGTATGATGCAGAGTGGTGTACTTGAATTTTCCACCATTTGTTTGCTGTTCATTGGTTTACATGTATGTGTGTACTTCCTTTACCTTAATTAATCCCCCTCTCCAATTTCCCAAATTTCTTTTTTTTTTTTTTTTATAGGACCAGTGGTGTCACTACATCTCTGCAAAACCAGGTCCAGAGTTTGCGTGACGGTGTAACTAAATTAACTGAGGAGAGAAATGCACTTAAGAAAGAACTGGAAACCAAAAATCAGGATATTCAGGATAAGATGCGAACTATTACCCAAGTCAAGAAGATCGGACGGCGCTATAAAACTCAGTATGAAGAACTCAAAGTGCAGCATGAGAAGGTGAGACCTCAGGAAAAAATACATGTGCCACCCTATATTATATGTTGATTGGGTTATATGAAGTGTCTTAATCAGTTTATTGAATGAGTCCCCTTATTTTAAGTAAACTACATCGAAATTTTATTTTTGATGTTAAAAAAAAAAAAAAAAAAAAAAATGAAATGACAGATGGTTCAAGTCAAATTAATTTTTCATGCTGTGTTTTTCCAGGTTGTAACTGAGGCTGCAGCAGGTCCATCCCAAGATGAGGAGGCTCGTCAAGCTTCAGTTCAGGAAATGCAGAGCCTCAAAGATTCTCTAACCCAGGCTGAAGCCAAGACTAAAGAACTAGAAGGGCAACTGGAGAACATTAACAAGGTAAAAACTGGTATCAGCATATATATTTTAGTGGATTGATTCTTTATTGTGTACTGTATAGTGTCCATGGATTTACAAAACATTGGAGGTGTAATTGCAGGTTTAAAAAATGTGTTCTATTTTGTTAGAAAATCATTAGTTCCTTAAAAATTTGTTTCTAAATAAAGTGCTCTTGTCTCCCAAGCAAATTAAATCTGCAACAAAGTCAAAGTCCACTGTAGTCATATAGAAAAATGAAATATTTATATAAAATAATTTGGGGGACATTTTAATGAAGGGTACATTCCTTGTACCTTCAGACCAAATATTAAATTAATAAACTAAACAAATGCAACAAAAAAAACCTCATATTAACTTTTACCAAATTTGCAATGCAAAATCTGTCCTGGATTGGTTAATGATAATTTTCATGAATGGAATTGTAGATGTAGGAATCTCTTTTTTTTGTTTTGTCTATATTATACTTTGTGTTTCATATTTTTTATTGATGTGTATACAAGAACAAAGACACTTGCATATACCAGGGGATACAGATATCAGTAGTAAACCAATGAATACACCATTATATTTTGTATATTTTCAACAACAAATAACAATTACAAAAACAAACACAATAGAAAAAAATGCTTAAATGTAGTCTGTATAAAATGAACTGGTTACATAACATATCATAACACAAGACAAATGTCAATCAAGTGGTCGTAAAAAAAAAAACCTCCTGTAACAAGCAGCATCAATTGGTTAGGCAGGGGTTTTTTTTTAATTGTCAACAGATTATGGTTTGCACAGTATTTGCTCATCCATGTAGTGTATTTAGATTCATCACATTCATCTCATACTTCTGTCATGTAAATGTGTTTGCCTTTGCTTTATCTTTTCTTCCATAGGTGGTTACAGAGCGAGACACTGAGGTTCGTAATGCCCAGGAACAGTCAACCAGGCTGCAGACAGAGCTAACCAGGCTGAGGCAGGAGCTGCAGTTTAAAGCTACCCAGGAGGAGCAAATGGCCGACAAGGAGCAGAAATTGAGAAAAGCATTCCTTTATGCCAAACAAAAGATCACCCAGCATAGCGGTGAGATGACGTCCCTTACATTCCAATGGAAAATACAGCTTTAAGGCCCTAATCTTCAAATATCCTGTCTTTCAGTCCATCTCTTTTGCAATGATGCAAGTTTTATTTCACCCTCTGACTAACTCTAATTTGTGTTCAGCTATTAAAGACCAAATGCAGAAAGAAATCGATGAGCTGAAGCAGCAGCGTGAGGAGCTGGAGGTACGAGTGAGCGCCCTCAAATCCCAATACGAGGGCCGCCTCAGTCGCCAAGAGAGAGAGCTGAGAGACTTACGAGGCCAACAGGAGAGACAAGAGCAAAGAGATGAACCGGCTGAGGCAGGACCAAGCAAGGTCAGAGCCTGCCTTAAGAGTTTTACCACATATTTCAACTTTTTTAGTAGCTTTAGTTGTCAGTCAGTATTTATGAGTTTACAGTACAGCTGCACAATATATCGTTTGAGCGTCATTGCAATGTACGTGTGTGCAATAGTCACATCGAAGGTCCTCCAACGTACTCAAGTTGTTGAACTCAAGTTCTCACCTAAATTCAAGGGTACCTGACACACACTACACGCAGCAATCCGCCAATCACAATTGTTCATTCAGTTTACTGAAGTAGACCACGCCCCTGCACATGGAGTGAGTCACTGGTAACAATATGGGAAAATGAGCAACGAACAAGAGAAAATCACCAAAAACAAAGAAAATCGCAATGTCAGTTTTTTCCAATATGGTGCAGCTCTAATTTACAGTTCACAAAAAGAAAGAAAGAAAACACTGGTTTACTCAAAGGTTTCCTCCTAATAATTGCCCTTGGTATCTAGGCTGAATAAAAATAAGCAGAAAAGAATGTTATCTATTGTTAAATCTGAATGAATGAATTATTGTATCCTGATTTTTCAGACCCAGGAGCAGCAGAGGAGCACAGAACAGCGACAGATAAGCCTAAAAACTACCCAAGCTGCGGACAGGGGCAGGTATGGAAGACACACTATAACTACTTTCACTACTCTCTGAGCTTCAGTTCATGCTCATTTATTCTATCGTTACAAAAATGTGAATGTTTTTTTCTCTCAGTGCCAGCACCTCTGAGCCTCCAACTGCCAACATTAAGCCCACACCTGTAGTGGCCACAGCCAGCAAACAGCCCGTCAACCCAGGGAATAAGCCCACCCCGAGAGCAAGCATCAGGCCCATGATCACCCCGGCCACTGTGCCTACACCCACACCCACCGCTACGGTCATGCCGACCACACAGGTGGAGACCCAAGAGGGTAAGTCAAACCATTAAAACAGGATTTAACCTTTCCAAAGATATAATAATAAGGTTTTTTTAAGGCGGAGCAAAACCAACTCAAGTATGCAGTATAGGCAAAAAGAAAGGGAATCAAATTAGAAGTAATATGTAATTAAACACAATAACGAAAAGGTATGTGATAAAATAAGACAATGTAAAGTGCATGATCCACCTTTGTCTAGACTGTGAAAGTTTTTTGTTTTGTTTTGTTGTTTTTCAATTTTTATTTATTTCTCATTTTCATCAGTGACATACAACACACTCTCCTCAGATTGAGAAACAAGAAAAGAACAGGAAACAAACTAATGAAAAAAACCCAGCCTGTGATTATGTGAGAATGTGTTTAGGTCCCGTAATTTACACATTTGTCCTTGAATGTTGACCAGTTTTTTGTAAAGCAATTTTCTCTCAACTTCAGTTTATATGTAAAATGTTCCATGTTGAATATATTGTGACTGTGAAACTTACTATTTAATCTGTGGGGTTTGAAGAGGAAAATGCAATAGAAGCTTTGAAATGAAACACAAAGACCATGCGGGGACTTAATCAGTAAAGAGGAATTTCAATAAGTCCTATTATGAACAGTAAGACATACGGCCCTTTTACGCAGCACTTCTGTTACAGAAATATTTTATCTTTATTCTGGAACGACATCATTGTAAATGAACTGGTGGATTATTTGCGGGGGGGGGGGGGGGGGGGGGGGG
>JAPTGZ010000019.1:8631308-8642487 GCA_029814645.1 Fowleria isostigma
GGATGCGGTCCAACAGGGTTAGTTAGGATGAGGTCCAACAGGGTTCGTTAGGATGAGGTCCGACAGGGTTAGGATGAGGACCGACAGGGTTAGGGGTGAGGTCCGACAGGGTTAGGGTGAGGTCTGACAAGGTTAGGATGAGGTCCGACAGGGTTAGGTCCAACAGGGTTAGAGTGAAGTCTGACTAGAGATGTAAGAACAAGAGATTTGGAGCTCTAATTATTGCTAGAGAAATAATGGTTATTTTTACACAAATTCATTTCACAACAGCACTTATTAGGGCTGTTTTATTCACCTTTGAACTTTCGTTTGAGCATGAGGTGAAAAGTTTGAATGCGAACTGTAATTGCTGTTCAAATGTCGGCTATAGTCTCTACAGGCGCATCAGGCTATTTTACGCAGTTTGCCTTGTGATCAAACGGAGCATATTTACTGAATCAATTCACCTCCTGAAGCTTGTATGATTGTCTGATCTGCTGCAGAAGAATGGCCTTACTGTAAGAACACTATGCAGCCTGAATGATGTGAATGGGTTGTGCAATGGTAGCCTGAAGCTGTGCAAATGATGATAATGAACGCAAACTCTATGAAAACCAAAGTGAGCTTGCATCAAAAATATATTTACCGTCAATTCAATTCAGAAGTGCGTCTGCCACCACAGTGTACCTTCACTGGGCAAAATTTCGCTGTGCACTTCATCGCATCTGAACATAAAAGTGGACAGAGACCAATGGTCAGCTTGTTCCTTCTCTACCATTTTCACTGGCGGAATGTTGAATGCGGTGGTTGTGTAACGTTGCTTTCGTTCTGTGCGGGTAGTGCATGTTTGTGTCTTTGGTTCCGTTCTTAATCTAATGTAGTTTAAGTGACGGTTTTTGGCAGCCTTGACAATTAATTAACTGTGACGTTTAAAATCATGATTAATCTTAACACCATGACATGGTTCCAACCCTAGGTCTGACAGAGGTTCTATGTTGGAATAATCCGAACACTGGACATGTCTGTCTGCAGCCTGAGTTACTGCTTTTAAAGACTTTTTCATTGAGACAATCTCCAAGTTGTAATTACAAATTTTCCAATAAAACCCAAATGTTACAGTCAATATTGTGGCTGGTTTAGTCAGAATGGGTCCTTTTAAAATTTAAAATGTTGCACTAAATTAAGCTAATATAGCCAGGGCTATTTTGCAAAGACACTGTAGGTGCATTCTGTGCTGAAATTCATTCCAAACTGCAAAGCGGACAAATTAATTTCATCCAGTTCATTGCTTTGAGCTCTTTCAATCCAAACTGAGTTCTTGAAGCTGACTCCATAACATGCCCTTGTTTTTGTTAATCTGCTTGAAAATGTGACTCTACAGCTGTCAGTCAGGGTCAGGGTCATGGGTGAATTTCCTATGACAGATGCTTCAGTTTCAGTTGTTTTGTTGTTCAGGGTCCAAACCTGCTGCTGTGATGTTGGGGGTAAGGGTTAGGGTCAGGGTCAGGAATGAATTTACTCTAACAGAGGCTTCAGTTTTGTTTGTTGTTCAGGGTCCAACCCTGCTGCTGTGATTTTAGGGTTAGGGATTAGAGGTTAGTTAGGGGTGTGTGTCAGGGTCAGGGTAAGGGGTGAATTTCCTATGACAGATGCTTCAGTTTCAGTTGTTTTGTTGTTCAGGGTCCAACCCTGCTGCTGTGATGTTGCATAACTACATCTGTCCTGTTGCATTCTGGACATTCCTGCTCAGGGAGAGTCAGAGGAAACTCACCTTCAGCTTCTTGTTGAGTTTGCAGCAGTATCTGTACAACATGGCCAGGTTGAGAGGTCCGAAGTCTGCATAGAAACTGGAGACACACAAATGGACTTGGCATCAGAGTTTAGTATCAGGTGGTTATTGTTTAGTCAATGAGTGAAACCAACAACCTCAAATATGTACTACTAGCGCAGCGGTGAACTAACCTGCCCTGTGAGCTGCCAAAACCAGCCTAACGGAATAACTGAACCTGGACTAAAATTAGAGTCTGGTTGAACTGAGCTGTGAAACTGACACATAGATATCATCATCCTGTCAAATTCAACAGGGTCGCAGTGACACTTCAGTGACAATGAGATTTAACGTGATAGATAACAGAGCATTTCCATTTGGTCTTAAATGAATCTGAGGTGATCAGATAACACCAGGACATAAATACAGGTGTCAAACACATGTAGAAGTAGTTTACGACTAATTACAGTCATTATTATCTTCAGTACCTGTCATACTTCTATTACTCAACACATTGTTTGTGAACAGGGTGGAGATTATTGTTCTGGTCAAACCTGCAGCATATGTACAGTATAGCAGTGGTTCTCAAATTTTATACAGTGGAGTACCCCCTGAAATATACTTTTTAGCCAAGCACCCTCAATGCTTGTTTCAGCGTTTTTGATTGGAAAAAAAAAAATTAGGCAAAATGTATTCTTGTGCCAAAGGTGTCCGTTTTCATTTTCAAATCTGTGTCAACAAACATATATTTAACTTTAATACAGTATATTAAAAATTCCAACTCTTTATAAGTAAATTTTGTGTGCAAAATATAACTGAAAAGTGCCCTCTTTCCTTGGGGTGTGAGTTTTTACAACTATTAAAATGAAAAAAAGTCAGGAGTGTCAATTTTAATGTATGAATGTACACTATATTGCCAAAAGTTTTCGCTCACCTGCCTTGACTCACATATGAGATTAAGTGACATCCCAGTCTTGATCCATAGGGTTTAATATGATGTCAGTTCACCCTTTGTAGACTATTTATATTTATATGTACTTTGTAGACGATGAATACACTCTTCTGGGAATTCATGGGAATATTTGACCATTCCTCCAGTTTCCACCCTAATTCATCCCAAAACTGTTCTATGGGGTTGAGGTCAGGAGTTCTATGCAGGCCATACGAGTCTAGGCAGGTGAGCAAATACTTTTGGCAATATAGTGTATTTTTTGCTGTGAAATAGATGGAGTTTATTTTGATACATTAAACACTTATAAAATGTAGTTATTAAATGAATAGTTTATTTTGATATGTATAATATTTTGTGTTTTGTGCAGGATTATTTAGAATTTATTGACATGTGTGAGATTTGTTAAGTTACTTTAAGGAACTGACATGGGACTTTGCAATCAGTAGAAAAACATTGGGTACGGAGGCAGGGATATAGAAGTTGTACTTCATCCCACTCCTTTTAAAACATTTTTTGTAACATTTTTTTTTTTTTACTTATTTAAAATGGAAAATAAATGAAATAAATATTGTGTTTTATATTTCAACATTAATTCTTAGGGATGTAAGGATATATCCTTAATTGGTTAAAAATCAATAGAAATAAGGGGGATTAAAATCGATACAGCAGTAAATGTGCATTGATGCGCTACTTCAACAATAGGAGGCACTGTCTGTAATTATTGTCTCTTGTTTTGACGTCATGGTCCACTAGCAAGCGTTGCAGACTCCGCTCTGCACCACCCCTATTCATTTCTATGGGATGCCTCCCGACACATGAAGATGCTTCCGCAAAGCATTGTGGGTATGCGGTGTGTCCAAATTGATGGGTCCATCCTGTCAAAAGTTTTAATAAGTCTTATAGCCAGCCTGTTATGCCTGCACTCTACATGGAAACAAAACAAAAGGTGATCCAAACTCTGAATGACCCTGATAGCATTGAAATAATAACAACAGATGGTTGTGACGGATAACACATGGAACAGGGTCGTTACTGTGACAGAAGTTACTGGAGCTACCCTTACACAAGCTAATCATCATGTAGCCACTCGTCTGGAAGGAAAAAAATTGATTTGCATCGTATTGTGGACCCAAAATCGGGATTCGAATCAAATCATGGGGTGAGTGTATCCTTACATCCCTACTAATTTTCAATTCTTATTTTCTATTCAGTATATGATGAATTATTTTATATATTTTCCCCAAAAATTTGCAGTACCCCCTGGGCTTTTTCCAAGTACCCCTGGGGTACCCTCATTTGAGAAAGATTGAAGGTTGTTGTTGCATTCAACTTTAATAAACATCTTTCAAATAAAACTCCTTGTGTGTTTTGATGTTTGAGGAGAGCGTTCATCTGGTTTAGACCTGGACTCTGATGGAAAGAGCGTTGTCATCATGGACCAGGGTTTTCCTCTCATTTAACATGCATGTGGAAATTAGCACTAACATGGAAATGGAGTGATTTCTAAGCAGCATGTGGACGTGATCAAACATACAGACGCTGTTAAAGGCCTGAACGTAACAACCATCCAACCTGGGTGACATCTGCGCCAGCATTAAAACAAATAGTGTTTTACTGTGTGTTGTAGGGCTGCATGATATAGGAAAAAATTGACATTGCAATTTTTTTGTTAACCCTATGATAAATATTGCGATATGAAAAAATACTCAGGAGGATACAATAGCTGTGTGGTGCCAGTAAATGTTCAGATTAGTTGTTACATCTCATTGCAGCAACAGTTGCAAGACACTGTCAACACAGAACACGTGTCTGGAATTATTTTGGTTACAGTAAAATGATATTGAAATATCATTCTACTGTAACCAAAATAATTCCAGATAACTGACTGATAACTTCTATTTGACATCAAGTCTTTATTTTTGGTGGTTTTCTCTTGCATCTATCTTGTTGGTCATTTTTCAGTGTTGTTACCAGGGACTTCCTTGATCCATGTACAGGGGCATGGTCTGCTTTGGCAAACTGATTAAGAATGACTGTGATTGGTGGATCGCTGTGTGCAGTATGTCAGCTGTGACAACTGCGCACACGTATATTGCAATGATGATGTTCAAATTTGGGGGGAGGGGGTCATCTTCCAGTAAATTTGATGGTATCTGAAGAAAAACTGTCCATTCTTTATCAAAAAATTATACATAGGAAACATGAACAATTTTGAAGCAAACTCCACCATAAACAATCCTTGTGTTTACAATCAAAGCTGTAGGCCACTCGGGCATTTTCGAAAATTTGTTGTGGCTTGGACTGTGGGAAGTGGAGCTCCACACAGCCGCAATAGCAGCAGCATGTCCACCAAGAGAAAGCCAGCATGCATGGAGCTGTGCTTCCCATAATGCACGCCACAACAAATTTCCAAAAATGCCAAAGTGGCCTATGGGTTTGCAAATACAAGGATTGTTTACAGTGGAGTTCACTTTAAAATTGTTGAATGTGAGGGAAGAGATTCAGTTGAATAATCACGGTAAGACTTACAGTGTGTGATACTTAGTCTATGCCTTGGGATTTACAGAACTGATGAAAAACTGGTGACGAGAGTCATCTGCAACTTTAAAACCCTTTTGTTCTCAGGTCTCAAAACGTCTTGAGACTAGAGATGCAAATTATGGATTAATTAATTTATCATTAGCTGGTTGACTTATCGATCAATTAACAATTAATTGATAATAGCAGATTTTTCTGAGAACCTGAATTTCTCTTTCAATACGGTGTATAAGAATAAAAGCTAAATATTGTTTACATTCATATTCCATAATGATTGATTTATTGAACCATTAGGGATACAGTCCAGATAATGACATTTATGGAGTAGAACTAAGCAAATTTTATAGAGAAATCAAATCAAATAAAAGGATCCAAAGAGGAGCCGTTTAGAAGAAATGGGCATCTCTGACTTTGCATCACTGCCTGACACCATGGAGACAGATTTCCGCACCAGAGAGGTTCACGCGGAGATCTCCAGGAGCGGGGAGATGCCGTGCCCCCACCCCCCACCCCCACTCCTGCAACCAGGCAACATGTGGGACAAACAGACAGGCCGATCTGTGTTTGTCTCCATCACGACCCTAAAGCCATTCTAACCCATCAACGCCATGATTGGGTTTGATAACCGGCTATCCCGGCTGCAGTGTCACAGCGCAGACAAGCCGGCAGGATTCAGACAGATGTGTGACAAGTGGATGGGACGACTCCCCCAATAGTCAATCTCAGCAATGAAGCCTAGATCAGGCAGTGGTGCCCCTTACTACTAACACCACAAATACTGCAGTGGAAAAGGGCAATTAACGGACAATTATTGTAACTTAATCAAGTAAATTCTTAACTGATAGTCGATTAATTGTTTCCATTCCTACTTGAGATTAGAGAAGACCTGATTATTCAGCACCAACAGGACATTGGACAGATGACGGTGCAGAGTGTGGGGTGAACTTACTTTTCATAGATGAACTCATCGTCTGTGCAGAAGTAGTGAGTGTTGGCTGTGCTTTTGGGCTTACTGCGCAACGTCGCAAAATACAGACGCTCTAAAAGAAAAGAGGAAAAAAACCTTTTAGACAGCTGAAATGATAAGCAAGATGATCAATAGTCAACCCCAGCTTCACAGTTTACCACTGGATGATCATACCATGAATAACATCTTGACACAGAACATGGAGATGTACTCAAGTAAATACAACACAGACCAACGGCTTCTGTTTTTCTGTTTCATTGTTCCAACTTCTCTGGCTCTGTCCCTGCTCCATCATTACAAACACATTTAAATCATGTGCAATTCAACAAATGAATTTAACATTTAAGAGAGAGAAATCTACATGACATTGTGACATGACAATGTCACAATGATGATGATGACATGACCGGCAACAAATAAACCACGTTGTTAAAAATATAAATTCATATTAGGGATGCAATAATATAAAAATTTCATATCACATTATTGTGACCAAAATGAGTACAGTTATCATTATAATGGTGGTATAGTTGACATGTTCTCAAAATGTGTAAAAAGTACTTATTCACAGTGAAATAAATTCATCAAGTTTTATTTAGAAAAAAACAAAAAAACATGCACAATGTACTTTGTTGGTAGAAACATTGTTCACCCGAGATTAAAATGTAAAAATGTCACATTTATTTTGTTGTAAATCAAATATGTATACACCAACAATAAACCAAGTAATATGGATATAAGAACAATACGACCACATGGAAACAAATATGTAGTGCAACTATTTAAGTATGACTGTGAGTTTTCAAAGTGTGGTAATTGGTCACAGTTTTTATAATTAGAATTCAAATGGTAACAGTAACTGTTGGGAATTTTATCGCAGTTCATCGTTATACCAGTAATAGTTACATCCATATTTCATATTAATAATAGAGGTCTTTGTGCTTCAACAGCGATACTGCTAATATAGACCACAAAAACTGAATCTGCTCTACAATGAATGTAAAATGACTGACGTTATTTAACTTGAACATGCTTCACTGACCAAGAGTGATTATCATTTATAATGGGGAAATCACAAACTCAGCGATTTGTTCAGATCTGTTTGGATATTTTGCATAAAATTTGACATTTTCTTAAGGCTGTAATGTCGGTTCAGCAAATATTTGCTATATTAGTTTCACTTTTTTGTTATTTATGAGGAATATTTTTCTATTTACTTCAGTTTCTACTTATCATTATGGAAAGTTGCGCATAAATTTTACTGTAGTTTATTCTACAATGACAATAAAAGGAATTCAATTCAGTTATAATAACAAGAATTTAGAGGTCACATTTAAACTTGAAATTAAAAATATCTGGGGAAAAACAGGTTGAATAAATAGAAATTAAATATTTCTTCTTACTCATAGCGTTTCAGTCTTTATAATGAGTTTTTCTCATGTGTTGCTTCAATAATAAAAATACAATTTATGGATCAGCACTGACTTTATTTCCATCATCACATTTTTAAAATCTTTAATTGGCTGGGGTTGCTCAGTTTCTTTAATATTCACACCGCGATTACAGCAAACAGTTAAACATATTTATCAATGACATCAGTATGAGCTCATATCAGTATCCTTACATCAGTCCTTTCACTCGTGTCAGCCATTTATATATATATATTTTTTTTAAATTCTCACAAATTTGCATGTTTGCATGTGTGTTCAAAGATAATGTGAAGAAAATGAATACATAATAAAAAAAAAGAAACACAAAGTAACACTAGTATACATTATAATTTATCATCTTGATCATGGTATTGGGTTTATATCGGTTTATATTGTATTTAAAATGTATGAAAGTAAGGCATAAGGTACTTGTTACAAATGTAACACTGGAGTAAAAGGTATCAAATGTATAATTTACTACAATACAGTAGTAAATGTACCAAACTCTTTACTGATCAGTTTAACCCTTGTGCGGTAGTCATATTTTTGTTATTTAGCCAGTGTTTGTGGGTGTGGTGGACCAGCTGCATTTGTGGGTTTTTAATTCAACATAATCAAAAACTTTTAGATGAAAATACTCAATAGATGTGCACTTTATCCCAGTTACAACCAATGTAAATAGCATGTTTAATATTTGCCTTTGCTCACATTAATGAATTAAAGTGCTACTCGTTTTTAGTTATTTTTTTTTAATAAAATATAAACATAATCAAGAAATGAGTGTAAAAAATTCATTCAGTAACACACAATTACTCATAATTGTGTTTGTTATTTGCCTAAACTTATCTATTACTTTGTTTATTGACATTATTCATTATACATATTTACATCTTTTTAAAAACTGTTTTGGTGCCTACAATCTGTTGTTTTGTTAATATTAATTTCTCTTGAGTGGGCACATTTGTGTCCTGTATATTGTGTTAAAGTTACTTTTGGTGTACTAATGCATGTTTACAGCTAATTCCCTTAACTTAATTGCAACCATACATGTTTAAGTAGTGAAACTGGGGGTGGGAGGAAATAAGCTTTGCTTCTCACGCCTTTTTGGGCTACTGGGGTTGTAGACAACTAGTGAATTACTGTATATGTACTATGTATATTGTGTACATATAATGTTTACAACCAATGTATATTTCTCTATGCATACTTGCTCATGTAAACTTCTCTATGTATACTGTGTTGACAGTGAGCTCTCATGTATATCCAAGTATCGTTACACATAATGATGCGTATATGAACAGTCATACTATTGTACATGTGATTAGCATTGTACAGAGTGCATAAGCTTGAAATTAAAAAAAAAACAAAAAACAAACCTGAACTAAAACTTTTAATTCACCTTTTAATGTACCTTCACCTTTACTAAGATGCTACTACTTTAAGGTTACTTTTAATGTAATTTTTATTAAACTTAAAAAAAAAAAAAATCATTAAACGTAAAATATAAAGTTGCAGAAAGTTAGTTTCTTATGATTAGTGGACAACAAAATACAAAAGATGTAGGATCAAAGTAAAAAAAGTGGACCATCTGAAGACTCTTCAGGTAAAGTCCAAGTGTCCGCAGCTTTAAATTATTTTTAAAAAATTATCATTAAACCGCCTTGACTTTGTTGAATCGCTGTGGAACTCTGCTTTCCCGTTACCTCGGATGAACTCTGCGGCTCCCAGCAGTTCTCCGTCTTCGGCCATCCTAAACAGGGCAGACAGGATTGGAGGGTGCCGCACTCCTTCCCCGGTCATGGACCCGTCTACTTCCCGGCGTCTCTCACCTCCGTCGGCTTGTTTGAAAACTTTGTCAAGTGCTAACAGGCTCAGTTAGCCGCTAGCATGCTAACAGGACGTCTAGCAGACAGCCCGACGGACACTTCACAAGTTCAAAAGTTTGTCCATAGTGTCCCTTTCGTCTCTGCAGCAGCTCTCCACTCGCAGATGCGTGTTTCCTAAGGTTTCATTGTTTAGTTTGACTCTTTTTTCATCGCTAAATTTTCCCGGGTTAGCATGTTAGCGTCACAGTTTATTTGACGACGCTCGGAGAGTCTGAAACTCTGATTGACAAATCCCTCCTTAAGACACGTTACTATAACAACCAGGGGAATGCCCATAGCAACCCCAGCCAATCAGCAGCGAGAACAGACCGTGTTGCCTTCACTGTCCACTAAGAAACACGGGCAGAAACTCAAGACGTGATGCTTTCAGGGGCTCGGAGATTAGAAAAACTGCAAATATTTACTGAATTTCAGCGTCAGAGTGGACGGTTTAGCAGAATGTATATACACACACGTTTAATTTAGTTTAATAAAGTGACTTAAAATGTTTACATATTAGCAAGGGTGCTAGTTTATCAGACTCAGAATAGCCTTTATTCGCCAAATGTCTCCAAAATTACAAGGAATTTTACTTTAGTTTTTGAGATAATGCACTCTGTACAACATGACAAATACTAAAAACATGTATTAAACATTTATTAATCATTGAGTTATTAAACATTTATTATTTATTAAAATTAATACAGGCACGGTTAAAGTTGTGGAAATAAAGATGAAAGACAAAGCACATAGAGAAACAAAGTACCAGCATAGGTAAATACTTCATGCATCTATGTTTTGCTTTATTGTTTGGATTTTTATTTCTTTGCATTTTATGCTTTGGATTATTTCATTTCTATCCCTGCTGTATCCGTAATTGTATATCTTATCTCATGATTCATAATCATCTGGTAAATTACATTCAATAGTAGTAGTATTTGAAATACTTAAGTTCATATTAATAGTACAGGTCCTTTGTTTTTCTGCTTTAACAGAGATACTACTAACACAGAAGTATATTTACACAAGTACATTTAATTTAATTTTATAAAGAAACTTACATTTTCCTTCTTTTTTGTTACTTTCTTCTTACTTTTAAATTTTCTTTTTTCCTTCTCCCTTTTCTTATGTGGGTGATTGTTCCTCGCCTACACTCACCTTTTACTTGTTTGTTAACATTATTCATTAAACACATTTACATCCTTTTAAGATGTAGATATGTCTTACTTTGTTTATTGACCTTATTCATTAGACATGTTTACATCTAAAAGGGGGGAAAAAAAGAAAACCTATTTGTTTTGGTGCCCAGGTCAACTAATGCATGTTAACAGCTAATTCTTAGTTGCTGAGTCTTAATTGGAACCATGCGTATTTAAGTGGTGAAACTGGAGGTGGGATTAAATAAGCTATGTTTCTTTTCATTCCTTTTCGGGCTACTGGGGTTGTATACTAGTGATACATATATAATACACATATTGTGAACACTCAATGTTTTACAACCAATGTCTCGATGTATATTACTCTATGAATATTTCTCTGTGAATATTTTGTTATGAACACTTCTCTATGTGTATGTATAAATGTGTAGTTGTATATAATGCATATTCATTCATTCATTTTCTGAACCCGCTTTATCCTCACTAAGGTCACGGGGGTCGCATGGAGCCTATCCCAGCTACT
>JAPTGZ010000019.1:8701253-8720378 GCA_029814645.1 Fowleria isostigma
ACACACACACACACACACACACACACACACACACACACACACACACACACACACACACACACACACACACACTCATTTACATGATCATCTGAGTCATTTTGGAGAAATATTTTTTAATAAATTGTCAAAATAATAACCATGTTAACATTAACACTTTTTAGTTTTCTGACATTCTATAAATGACTTTAAATTATGGGTTTGTTTATAATAACAGATTAAACTAAAAAAAATTTTCATCTTAACCTATTTACATAAGCATTAATCACCATACAATAAATCTATTTATTAAATATCGACTAATAAGAAGACTCAGATGAACAAGGCGGTTTTAAAGGCAAAACTTACTTTTACGTGAAACTCCGGCTCCGAGGTTATGATTCAGGTCAAATGGATCTGAAGAGGTGACAGGCAAGTCAAACACTGTTATTTTACACCGATTCGTGAAGATTCAGGTATTGGCAGGGCCATATTTTACCTTCGATGGCAATGCATTTGCTTGTCCACTGCTTCTCGAAGGTAGTGAGGCGTTTGCGTTGGCGGATGCTGATCACATGTTCTTTAAAGTCAAACTCCTCGGTATAAAAACGCAGCAGTCCTAGCCACAGTTCGCCCACAGACTCGGTGTTCGGCGGCAGCTCCGACAGACGCCGCCGCTGAAGAGCATCACAGAGGTCAGAGACACATGACATCACACGTGACACTTAACCTGCATTTTAACAGGAATTCAAGTTGTGGAACAGATTCAACCAGGTTTCTGATGAGACTAGTAAATACATGTATAAAACTGTACACATCTGTAAAGCACAATGACTGTAATGACACTCGGCTGTGAAGAGATGAGCCAAAACCTCCTCCAAGAGAATGTCAAGGTTAACTCAAACCAGCTGGTGACTGGCTGAGTGCAGAACTACGTCAAGTAGACATACACAAGGTGGGTTGAAAACCAGACAGGATGGTGCTGGACTAACAACCTGCTCCTGAACCTCACCAAGCTGCTGATGACTGACTTTAGGAGGAGATAACAGAGGGATCACAGTCCATGAAGGAGGAACACTGGTGGAGGTGTGCAGGTCCAAATACTGTGCCTAGGGGTGCACCTGACATGGACAACATAGACACTCAGGTGAGGAAGGCCTCCCCACCTAAGGGCCTTCTATTGTATTGTATTGTATTATATTGTGTGTTGACTGGAAGCTTCACCCAGTACAGGATCAGCACTAGTCATGACCACATAGTCCTGCAGGAGGATGCTGAGGTCAGTGGAGAGTATACCATGGGTGTACTGCCCACCCTCTAAGATAGGGTTATCGAACTCCGGTCCTCACGGGCCGGTGTCCTGCATGTTTTAGATATTTCTCTCTTCCACACACCTGGAAGCCATTACATGTTTATCATTCTTCAGCAGAGCTGGATGATGAGCTGATCATTAATTGAACCAGGTGTGGAAGAGGGAAATATCTAAAACATACAGGACACTGGTCCTTGTGGACCAGAGTTCGACACACCTGCTCTAAGACATCTTACCCTAACCCTGACCCAAAGACAGTGAGGACATGGGTGGTTTCACCTGCACTTGCTGAACATGGACTTCAGGGACTTGAATCATCTATCTGGAGTAGGAGTATGGCGTTATATTTGTTTCTTTATTCTGAGAGGGCAGTGGGACATTTTGAGCGCAGAAAATTGTACTGAGCAAGCATGCAAATTACATTTTGAGGAAAAATTAAACCTGAGCAAAAAAAACTTCAGGTTGAGCAAACAAGAATCTATTCTGTGCTCTACAAATGTCTTTGCATGTTTACTAAAATCAGTATGCAGGTGCCACCTTTCATTCAGTTTCACTCTGAGCTCTCTCACAAACTCCGCCTCATTGTACAGACAGTACGCTGTGCGCTCACTCAGGTCATCTCTTGCGCTCGCTCAACTTGGCCTGCTTGCTCGCTCAAACTGTGCACTTCACTGTCAGTGGGAAAAGTCAGTTTTTCCACTGACATTGGCAACAGCCAATGTCTAAAATTAAAAGTAGAAGATTTAACTGTCATTAATCCACACAGCGCCAATGGGCTAGCATTTAAACATAATATCTGCCGAAAATAATGACATTTCCAGTGAAATACTCATTGGAGACGTATTTTCACACAGCATATTATTTTCCCACTGACAGTGAAGTGCACAGTTTGAGCGAGCGAACAGGCCAAGTTGAGCGAGCGCACAGCGAACTGTCTGCACAAGGAGGTGGAGTTTGTGAGAGAGCTCAGAGTGAAACTGAATGAAAGGTGGCACCTGTATATTGATTTTAGTAAACATGCAAAGACGTTGGTAGAGCACAGAATAGATTCTTGTTTGCTCAAACTCAAGTTTTTTTTGTTCAGGTTTCATTCTTCCTCAAAATGTAATTTACATGCTTTCTCAGTACAATTTTCTGCGCTCAAAATGTCCCACTGCTCTCTCAGAATAAAGAAACAAATATAACACCATATAGGAGCACTAGACCATTAAATGGACCACTCAGGATACATTAAACAAAAACAACTCACCAGATCCTCTAGGTCATCAAAGAAGAAGGCATTCCATCCGTCCACCATCCGCTGAGGAACAGTATGTCCATCAAAGATCTGCACATTGGTCAAACAGACTCGCATTAGTGCCTCCTGCTCCACACATCATTATGGTTAAACCTAACCATAACCCTGACCCCAGTCAGGAGTCATGTAGTCTGTGACATCACCTCCTGTAGGACAGGGATGACTGGAGGATGCCTCTGCTGCAGGAAGTAAAGCACCATCAGGATGTAGGCATAGGAGGACAGGCTTCCCCTGGATGCGTCCCCAATGTCGCAGCGCTGAGACCACAGAGGACATCAGTCAAACAACAAACAATAAAAACACCCAGTCACCAAAATGTTAAGGACCTTCAAGAACAGAAAATACACTGACCTTTGCAAAGACCTTCATGGTGTAACCCAGGTACTGAACTCGAGGGTCCAGAGCAGCGTACGTAGCCAACATCCGGGTGTTGTGTTGAGCCTCAAACACACAAAGAATTAACATTTATCACAGCTGTTACTGCAGAACTGGGTTTTTAAAATTTGTTTTAAGACTCTATATGAGACTTTATTCTGTCAAGCACTGCTCCAGATTCAACTATGAGGCCTGTCCTCCGCAGCAGCAGAGGCTCATGGGTATTGTAGTACATAAAGTATGTCCAGCGTGATGCTCACCAGGGTGTTGTAGAGGCTGATGTCACCCTCTAAGCCGCTCTGTCGGTGCTCAAACTTCACTATAGGCACTTTGGCTGTGGTGATAGGCAAGATGTTCTTCAAACCTGTAAACGCCCACATCACCAATCAGAGTCCTGCTCCATACTCATAAACACCTGGAAGTGGACAAACGTTTGCTCACCTGTGTGTTTCTTCAGCACTTTGGCCAGGCCTTCGATGATCTCCTTACAGTTTAGCTTCTGTTCACAGAGACAACTGAATATTTAATGTCACTCCCTAATGCTTCAAATATCAAACTTCAACACACTAATATCAAACCTCATTGGTCACAGCCCAAAAGAATAACAGAAGACATTAGATATAGACATTATAGACATTTTGTATGTGTGGATGAGTGTTGGATATTCATTTATTTAGAAGACAGTTATAACGACAATTTTAAAACACATAGACCAAAAGTGCTTCACAAATCGAGTAAAACCAATGCACACACAAAATAAACAGAAAACCAAACCCACTATAAAACATGTTTTTTAAAGATATCAATAGTTCTGGATTTGACCGGATCCCAGTGAAGGAAGCAACACTTAAAATGGTATAGGAATAATGATTTATCAATGGTGTTGACTAACCAACAATTTATCAATGGTTTTAACTAACTCTCATGTTTGATCAACGGTTTTGACTAACCCTAATCTTAATAAATTATCAGTGGTTTCAATTAACCTTAACCTTAATGTTTTAGCAACAGCTTTGACCAACTCTAACCTTAACCTAACCTGCTTTTAATCTGTATCAGTGTCTGGTGTCAAATGCTGAAGCTGTGGAAGATGTGATGAGGATGGAATCAACTCTCATTCTGAGACAGAAGAAACATCAGGTTTATTTCTATAAAACCTTTGAATCACAATAAACCCCAGACAAATTACATCCAAGTGGAAAGCTGCTCACCTCTGCAGTGTCGTGACCCTCCAGAGTCATGCAGATGTCCAGGTCACTGTCTCGAAAACCAAAGCCATTCTTCGAGGAGCCGAATAGACAGAGCTGAGCCTTATCTGAAGATTAAACAACATACAACATAATAACCCGCATGCTCTAATGAAGGGTCCAAACTGTCAGAACCAGAACATCTCACATTCTACATCAGACACTGTTCAGTCAAGTGATCAAGTTCAGTTACAAATTGGAGAACCTGTGATTCTTCACTCCTGGAGAATGTAGACTGCCCTTATGAAGGGATTGTCACTCACCATTATATTCTTTCCTGATGAAACGCTCCAGACCAGCAAGGATCTGCTCCCTCTTCTGCTGCTCAGAGTGAGTAGGTGACAGTTCATCTGCACAAATATTACACCTATTAGAACCATCTGAACCACAGAGGAACCACTACAGACCAACATTACACAGCTGTTCTGGACACTCAGTTTAAGAGAGGTGCAGAGCTGTCAACAGACCACTACCTGGTTGTGAGTTAGATCAGGTGGCGGGGACGATGCCACGCAGGCCGGTAGACCCAAACAAGTAGTGTGGATCTATCCATCCTATGGGTTAGTGTTAGCCTAACTGAAAATATCTGGTAGTTTGGTTTTTAGAGAGCTGTGCTTAAAGGAGTATGTATGCTTTCATTCAACTGTTCCCCTACTCATTGTTCTTGTTGGTTTGTTGCCCTGGTTGCACAGACCCATGGTAACCCATCATGTTAACCCTAACATCTGTTTACTGTTACAGCCTTTGGTAAATGGTAAATGCTGTTGCAGGTGACATACAGTAGCACAGCTTGCAGAGTCCATCCAGGATTTCTCTGAAGCGATCATTCATCGGAGGAAGAGGTTTCAACTCGATCTTCTTAAAATCTTCAGGACACTCGTCCTTCAGGTGACCATCCCGCTTACAGATACTGCACACGACCGTCGGAGGCTGGAAACACAAAACAGATGCCTTCAGGATCCATATTATACTGTTATTAATGATAAAGAATTATGATTAGTTTGAGCCAGAAAAAGACATGGCAAGAACAAAAACAGCCTTCAACAAAACTGTTACAGACCATACAACAAACAGACATACAACTGTTTCTCCAGTTTCAGTCTCTAACACTAACCCATAGGACGGTTTGTCCAGTTTCAGGCTTTCAGAGCCTAGAATTCACAGTATTCATTCTATAAAATAACTGATCTAGTGACATGATGGAAGGAATCTAACATGAGTAAATCTGCCTTTAGGACAGATGCCTCCAGAACCACTCTGATCAACACAATGTAGGGCTGAACGATTTTGGCTTAAAATAAAACCCTGATTTTTTTCCTCTAAAAACTTGATTTTCAATTTCGATTTTGATTTTTGGGTCTACAGAACAGAAAAAGAATTCATCAGAGGTACTCACAGATCCGCGGACTGGGGTAGGGGGAGGGTGCGCGCTACCGGACGTTATGACTCGTACACACAGACTAGTCGCATGTCGTTCTGTGATGGTCCACAGAAGTTCTACCAATGTAGGTCACTGACAGGCATCAGTCATGTGTGCATGGACCAGATGACTGAGAATTGTCCATGCACACATGCGAGACACGGATGCGGTGAGTCTGATACAGAACATCCGGGTCTCACCCGGTTATGACCTGGAGCTCTGATGTGTGCTGGATGCACAGTCTGACTATGCAGTTCTGTGATACCATCACAGTTTTAAGGTCCGTGGTCATTACATGGAATTTTGTGAAAGACCGCTATGACAGTTAGGAGGAAGTGCCTACGGTAACCCGGAGGGCAGAGGCGGATGCGCAGAGAGGCTCGGCTCGGAGACACAAGAGAGAGATAAAATTGATTTGATGAATACCCCGTTTTAAAAATCTTCCTAATTAAAAAATTGGATTTCGATTTAAAATTGATTAATCATGTATTCCTAGCACAATGTGAAGACAACTACTGTTGGTCTGGTTCTTCACCAGTCAAACCTTTAAGGGGAAGAACTGATAAAGGAATCTGGACTAGAGTCCACCAAAAGACAAGAGGAGACTCCAAGGTCAACTAGGAGAAGGTTCTCAGGTCTGATCAGACTAGAATGGAGCTGTATGTCCATCAGAGTGGACGTATATTTGACAAACACACCATTGCGTTAACACTCCTGGATTTGTCCCCAATATTCTGATGTCTTCATCCATGTAAACACGTTAATCTAATTGACTTGGTTCTTTTACATCTGCACATGTGCAAACACAACTGAATCACAGAAAACTGAAGTGATGAAGTCAAACAGGCATAGAAGACAAAATCTGGAAGCTTGATTCTACCATCACTATATATGTATATACTACAAAAGAAATCCAACAGTAGACTGAAACATATAACAGGTTTATTGATAATCCTAACTCTAACCCTATCGTATTTCTTAAGTGCAGCATCAGATCTGATTATTACAGTGATCTGATTTCTCCAACTTATTGGATGTTTATGGTTGTGTAATTGGACTCATATATCTAGTCTTGCTGATGGTGCTAACGTTACAGATAACCCAACCCTCCTGATGAGTTTGTCTTACCTTTCCTCCAGTGAAGATCATCTTATCAAACACATAGTGAAGCTCATCTGATGGAACAAGCTCATCTTTCTCTTCCTCCTCCCTTTCATCCGCATCTTCCTCTTCCCCCTCCTCACTGTCCAGCAGGCCGTTGGGGGAAAGTGCTGTGACCTCTGACCTCTTTGTGGGTTTACTGTCATCACTGAGGGCCAGTTCCATGAGACCAGACTCCAACATCTTTTGTTCACTTTTCATGGACGGATCTTGACCTTCTTCATCGAGGCTCTCTGTCTCTTCATCCTCTTTCGACCCCAGCCCCATATCCCTTCCTTTCCCATCGGTTGCATCCATGGCCTCCTTGTTCTTCTCTGGTTCCTCCAAATTAGCTCTATGTTTTCCAGTGTTCCTGGCTCTCTGGCGCCCCCTGCTACCCCGTCTCTGTGGACAGGCAAAGTATTTGTATGCCATACGGAAACGCTCCTGGATGTATTCAAACACCATCTGACTGTTCAGACTCCGAGCTACGTTCCTCTTCAAAGCAAAAGGATCTGAAAAAAGAAAACAAACACAGTGTATAAACTGCAGGTACCACGGTCAATAACCACAGCAACAGCTATTACTACATTAATACCCCACACCCTGACCCAACTACAACAATACCCTTATACCCTAACCTTACACCAATACCCTACACCATAACCTGACAACAACTCCAACGACTACAATAACACCTTTACCCAACTACACCCTAGTTAATAATAATACACCCTAACCAGACAACAATACCTCACTTCCTAACCTGACAGCAATACTGCACACTGTAATGTGAGTATAACAATACTCCAAACTCTTAACCCAACTTCAACAACTCCAAACCTGACAGCAATAACCCCACACCCTAACCCGACTACAACAACACCAAACCCTAGCCTGACAACAACAATACCCCAAACCCTAAGCCAACAACAACATTACCCCTAATCCAACAATACAACAAACTCCAACCTGACAACAATACCCTAAACCCTTACCCGACAACAACAATGACCCAAACCTGAACCGTAACTGTAACCATAACCCTGCAACTAAAACAGCGTAAAAACTACTTCATCAACCTAAAAATAAAACCAAGGTAGTTTGATGTTGGGTTTTCCTCCAGGTTACCTAGTATAAAATGTCTACAAAACATGGGACCTTTAATATGATTTACAAAAAGTTGTGCATTATAAATCATGCATTCTTTCATCTGACATGTTTCCCAATTATTTAAGTTTTCTGCTTACTACTCGAAAAAATAAAAATAAAGTAAAAAACCTCAAACCGGTCCATTTATCAAAGTAAAACTAAGACTAAGTCTACACTTGTGAAAGTAATTCAGACTAAACTGACATGAAAACCCAACTGAGATTCAGTTCATTTTAAATATGTAAACCTTTCAGATATACATTTAATGTCAAATGTTTTCAATTGTAAATGTTAAAGGGAGCCACGGTGTGTTCACTGATCCTGTTGTTGTGCTTCTTGCCTTCGATGGCGAGTCTCCGGCGAGGCCAGTTCTTCACTTCCCGGGAAAGGAACTCCTTCAGACGGATGCTGATAATGTATTCTTCTAGAGCAAACTCCAGAGTGTAGAACCTCAGAAGCTCCAACCACAGCTGGCCCAGTGACACATCTTTACCCAAGTCTAAGGTGAGCCGGGTCTGGACAGAGGAAAAAACAAAACATAATGAAACCTCTGAAATACAGTGTTCTGAATCCAACTGTTGAACGTTGTGCATTTGAAGGAGAACACTGTGTCGTTTTGCTCACCAGTCCTTCTGAGTAATGAGTATCCTCAGCTTTGTTCTGGTCAGTCTTGGTTCGGTTCTCAGCGCGGCTGTCAGATCGGTTCTCTCCTCTATCTGATGAACTCTGAGGTCGGTGTTCCCATCGGACAAACATGTCCAATGCGATTCCAGTCAGATGGTACTCGTCAACTCGCTTCACATCAAAGCCTTCGATCTGAGAGAGAAGGTTAAAGACTGTGAACAGGAGTTTTTTACATCTCACCACGGTGCAGACTGGCTTTGTAGAAATCTGGTGCTACAGATGCTCTTTGCAAAATGATTACAGTAATTGTTGGGGTTTTGCATTTGCGTTGTCCTGCTCAAACATTAATTTTTTACTAAAACTTTAGTTTCTTGGCTGAGGTGTTAAGATGTAGTTTCTGTTCAAATCTCCATGAATATTGTGGTAGGATGCCTCAGTTTCCTGTGCAGAACATCCTATACTAGGACAAGCCAAGTCAAGATGGACTTCTTTGGGTTAAACTCTTGGCCTTCATCCTCCAGAGACAAAACTTATTATATTCTGGACCAGTCCCTTCCAACATCATCCCTAGGGTTAGGCTTGGGTGTGGGTTAGGGTTGGGAACAGGATTAGAAACAGGGTTAGGGTTAGGCTTAGGGATGGGTTAGGATCAGGAACATGGTTCGGATTAGGGCTGGGGAACAAAGGTTAGGCTTTGGACACAATGTTGGGGAGATTGAGGTCCAAAGTACCACCAGGCTCAGAAGAGATTAAGTGAGTAAGGGCCTTTCCACACAGTTTACTCGAGTCCATATCCAAGTACAGTACATACTCGGGTCTGCTTCATTTTGTCCATGTGAATGAAAACGTACCGTACTACCGTACCATACTGGAGTAGAAATGACAAGGGTGGACTCGAATACAGACCGCCCGTACTCCAGTACGGTACAAGTGCATGTGAATGCAACCGTACCAGGGCTTGGATTACAGATGCTAGACCGGATGCTACATCTGTTTATGACTCCGATTACGGAAGTGACTGAATCAACATTAGACCGTAGACGGCGTCAAAACATTGAGGATAACAGATACAACAGTATTGCTTGTTTTGTTGCCACTGTAGACAAATGAATAGAGCAGTCGCTCGGTTGATGATGTAAGGGTTTGTCTTCTGACTTCCGCGTTTGTTGCACTGCAACAGAATTCCCTCCACATCACCACCTACTGCTTTGGCCCCGTAACACTTATATCTGGGCCGGAGTACACACATGTGAATGCAAACAGCTGGAGAGGTGTGAAGCGTACCCAAGTACAGTATGGATCCGAGTACGCTGTGTGAAAACGCCCTACGTAAGGATAGAAAGATGGGTGGAGTCTCACCCATTGGCCCAGATAGACCGGGAGGATGGGTTCCGCCCTCTGCTGCAGGAAGAAGATGACCATGAGTGCAAAGGAGTACGATGGGATTCCACCTTCAGCCTGGCAGTCGATGTGACACAGCTGAAAGAAGATCAGACCAAAGTCAGTGTGTCCAGGTACGCATGCCTTTATCATTTAACACCTATAACACATTAGCCACATTCAACCCATCAGCCTTGGCCACATTTAGTACCTTAAACAGCTCAAAGGTGGTACCGTTCTGTAGGTACTGTTACATGTTGTACTGTTAACAGATAGGTTGATTTTGGTTTTCAGTAGATTTGGGTCAGTGTAAATTTCAGATGGTCTACTGCTCTCGGAGGAGGTTCTAGGATGCCACACATGTTCTAGTGTTCACCAATGAGGTTCTAAAGTCTCTTACCCGAGCCCAGTATCTGAAGGCCAGAACCAGTGGAACCAGTCTGGGTTCCAGTTTGGCCAATGCCGCCAGGTGATTGGTGGTGAGACAGGCCACATCATTTCCTGCACTCACTTTACACACAAGGCCACTGTTGAGAAATAGGAAAGAGAATGAACAACTCCCATCATGCAACTGTGTGTGTTCAATCTGTGACTTCTGAGTTACATGCACGTTAAAGCACACAACACTGACTTCCATCAAAAATAACAGAAACAGGGGAATAAAGCATCACTTTTCACAATGACAGACTCAGGTGGAACATAAATGTACAACCTATACATCACTGAACTTTATGGAGGCTAATCTGTGTGTGAAAATGATGTCTCATTCTCCCTCAATCATTCTGTCACAAGCCTGATGATCCTGATCAACCTTTGCATTGTCCAATCTTTTTGATGTTAAAGAAGTGAGAGGCTACGCACTGCAGTTAGAGTTAAATAAAAACCTGGATAAAAAAAAAGGTAACTACCTGGATTTAACCAAACAAATACTTTCAAATCCTTCAATGGGTAAGTACTGCAGTGGTTAATAATGTTTCAACTGTAATGTTATTTAACGCTGATGGGTTAGGATTAGGAACAGGAACAGGAACAGGGTTAGGGTTACAACTGTATTCATGGTAGAAACACCATCAACACAGACTTAGCCCTGAGTTTGTACCAACAGAAGACGTAGATACGGAGCTCAAACACTGACCTGCTGACGTCCCGACAAAAAACAGCAGGAACTTTGGCGTGAAAGTCCGATTCCACCTCTGAAAACTCCGCTGAAAAAAGCAGAGCAGAAGAAAATATTAGTGAATGAGCCCTTTCCAGGAGATTGACATGTAATCAGCAGAACCACAGTAATGATCCAGGATCAGACTTACAGCTGTTCTTCAGGATCTCCAGGACCTGGATCAGGACTTCAGGCTGAGTCATCTGATCAGACACAGAACATCAAACACATTATGATGAGTGTGAATTAGGAATGGGCAACATCTCAAATATTTTGAAATATATCGAGAATTTTTCATATGCGATATAAAAGGAAACTATATCGTTTATATCAAGATAAATTACTTTGGGGTTAAAAACTCCTTGTGCTGCTCCCCCCTCCCATGCCTGTCTGCCTCTTACTCAGCTGGGTACCCCACTTCTCTTCATATCAGAGCACAACCCACCCTGCCCTGTTAATCCTGCGTTAACATAGCTACAAATACAAATGAGGTAGAAGCTAATGTTAATTTGCAAAAGGAAAAATGTCTTGCACATTTGGAGATGGTTCAGTTTCCACTCAACTGATGTGCTGCAGAAAAATGTGTACTGCAGGAAATGCTAAAAACTTATTCTAACGAAAGGTTCGAGTATGACCAATCTTTTTCACCATTTAAACAGTAACATAAAGTCCAGTAGAAGTGTGTGTGAGACCAGAGTCCATCTGAGAAGGTGGACTGGAATACGGGCCGGCTGGGCTCCAGTACAGTATGGGTGTGTGTGTGTTTGAAGCAGTCTATGGCCCAGCATAGATCATAGACACTAGACCAGACACTACGTCTGTTCACCACTCTGATAACGGAGGTGACCAGAATCATAACTAGAACGATGAACAAACTCCTCAACTGTTGTTTCTCCTGAAAAGAACTCGGATCCGTGTGGTATGGGCGGGGCTTATCAACTGGACCACTGGGTTAAATATCAGAGACAATGAAGGATGTTTTTACACTTAGCCACAAACAGGCTAACAGCTAGAAAAGTATTTCCTGGGTTTGTCTTCTTCTGACTCCCAGGTTTGTTGGATAGCAAAAGAATTCCCTCCACATCGCCACCTCCTGTTTTGGGCCTGTAGCACCCATTCATACTAAAATATGCACCATGGTATGTCCTTGTGAACTCAACACTGTGGGAAAGGTGTTAACCAATCTATGCAGTTGAAGGGGTTTGTGGACATTTTACAGCCTTTGTCAGATAATTAAAAATGATATATTTGTAAATAAATGTCTTTGTATCTTTCTGTTTATTCCATCACCACTAATATTTTTAAAACTCCATCCTGCATCAACCCATCAACACTTATCTCTGCATAATATTTAATGTTATGCATTAAAGAGTTGAATTTAACATTTACACAATGATTTATAGAATATTTCAAAAATATTGAGATAGATATATATTGTGCATCACAATATAGCTTAAATATATCAAGATCATGGTTAGAGGCCATATCGCCCAGCCCTAGTTTCAGTTCTCGTCCACTCAAAAACACACTGGAGCAACCCCATACAATCAACCCCAGAATAAAATCAACAAAAGGGTGGAATCAACCACCGAGTGGAATTATTGATCTTATTAAAGTGATTCTTGTACAGGATGTGGATGTGCTGTAGTTCTACTCACAGGTGAAGGGTAGGTAACATCTATGTTGATGTCACTGGTCTTGAAGGCAAATCGGGTTAGACAGGACCCATAGAGTCGCAGAGAACAGGCTGAAATAAGCAGAATGTGCAGAACCTGTTTAGTCATATACAGACCACCAACATACATCTATTTATTGAACCACATGAACAGATTTAATAAACTAAGAACAAAAGGAAAAACTAAGCTGAACACAAAGGCCAAACTGAAAACCTCAGGAATATCTCAACAGTACAAGGACATATATTTGTACCTGTCAGGTGTTTCTGGATGATCTGCTCCATCCTGCTGACCACTGACCTCCGGACCTCAAAGTCCTCCTCTGATATCCCATGCTGCCTTGCAGTCTCCATGACGGTGGCGTCCACTGCCCTCAGCTGGGTGGGGGAAGGGGGAGGCAGGGCTCGCAGCTCGTTCTCCTCCTGTTTCTCCTGAAAACATTGAAACCAGACAATCAGATTTAGAGCAGCGATCTGGTCTGAGTCCTGAGCACTGATCGAGGCCATCTGGACACCATAAGGGTAGTTATTATGGACCCCGGTGACACCATAAGGGTAGTTACTATGGAAACCGTTGGCCCAGTGAGCCCAATGATGTCAGAAGTGTAGCCAGTAAGAAAACTGAATTTCATTCAGTTGTAATAACCCGGGTTCAACCTGCAGAGGGCGGACTACACAGATGTTTAAAACAGAATGATCAGGGGTTCACTTTATAAACTTTGTGATGAATGTTATCAGAATGTTGAAATTTAGTGTCGCCATGTCAGCATAACAAATTTCAGTGTTTTGCCATTTCTGTTCATTGTTGTGTTGACAAAAAAAATAATATTTAAGTTTTTTTAACCCAGAACTGAAGACATCCACATGTACGAAGGCCTGATCACTGATGACGCATCTAAATTTTCCATTAATATGATCTGAGTTAGTGGAGAACAGCGTACCATCATGTTTTTCTTATGTCTCTTCTCCTTGATGTGTTTGTGAGCTCCCTGGATGTTCTCGATGTGAACTGAACACAGTTTACATAAGTACTGGTAGTTGGGATATTCAGGGGACTGCTGTGACAAGAAAAACAGAGAGGTTAGGGTCAATAAAAACAAACTCAGGTAAAAACCTTCAGATCTATTACATTCAGATCAGTAACTCATGACAGTAAAGAGTCAAAGTCCACCTTAACCTGACATTGATTTATTTTGCATTCATTTATGCTTATGGAGTATGGTTTGAGTTAGAATCAGGATTAGTCAGGGTAAATCTGTCTTTACTGTTCATGTGTCCATATTTGAGTGGAACTCTGGTACCATTAGCGTTCTTACTTTGACCAGTCGGTGGATGTAGTCTCTGTACAGACGTTCCTCAGCCTGGCGGAGGCCGAGCTGCTGCTCTGTCAGGGGTCCGTCATCTTGGAGGGTCCTCGCCTCTGAGACCCCTTCGATATTCTGACGCAGCATAGCAGACTTCGCACCTCCAGGAAATGAACAGAAAACAACACTGTCTACATTGAAGAGTGGTATAGTGTCAATTTCAGATGAATTGCTGCTGTACACTGGGACTTCATAATGCATTCAGGTGCATCTCATTCAAGTTGTGTGGGTCTACGTTTCTAATATTTGGCCGATCTCTACATGTATGAATACCTACATAACCTCAATCCAGTAAGAAACTCATGCAGAAGTTATCTTTTCATTTCAGGGTGATGAGGCCTTTGAGAATGTTGTTGTCACATATAAACGGGAGTGTGAACAAAACTACAAAATGAAATAATAAAAACATACATTTGTACAATAAGTAAATCAGTTACTGAGTTAAAAATAATAATTATTATTATGCATTAAAATGATGCAAAAACTTAACTGACACTAAAAATATGAAGTCAGAAACATTCATAAACTAGAGTATCTCTGAGTTTGTTTTCATGTGAGTGGGATTTCAGATGCAGAGGCTGAATAGCAGAAGACAGAGGATGAAGCCCTGAAGAACTCCACAGGTCAATAAACTACATTCAGTCTCAGCTTAAATGAGTTTGACTGCAGGATTTCTTAATAAACAAAGACTAAAGTCAGAGTTATTTGCATTTGGTCTGTGAATGTAAATTAGTTTCAGACTGTATTTATGTGAACTCACTGTGACCCTTGTCCTTCATTGGCTGCTCAGGTTCAGTTCTCTCAGGATAGACTGGAGGTTCGGCAGTCAGCCCGTCAGCTGACACGTTTGGCCCAGTTCTGGTTTTGTTTCTCTCCCCTGAACTGGTCCGTCCAGTCAGTCGAGTGATCCTGCAGGGTCGCGGCCTCCGCTTGTCCTGAGGAGGATCAGGGTTTGTCCTGGTTGATCCTCGTCCTCCTGAACTTGCATCGTCCTTTGTTGCAGCCACATTGATGGTTTCTCTGCAGCGCTGCACAGACTTAACGCTGTCTCTGTGAGCCGGAGACGAGGCTTTAGCTGTTCTAGTCAGTGTTGGTTTGACTGGTTTTACTGGGCCTTTGGATTCCTCCATCCCTCCTCAGATGGCGGAGTCAACACCACGACGGGGACGTCCAGGGAGGACGGCCTCCTAAACGCTGATGGAAACAACAAAGAACAGCCACCAAACAAGAGAAGAACATCACTTGAGAAATCAGAACAGACTGGTTTAAAACTCTGAGATGAAGATGAGTTAATGATTCAGTGGATGATCTGGTAGAAGCAGGTCATGTCGAGGCTGAAGCTGTGGATGACTTGTCACCCATTTTCATCAAATCTGTAAAACCTGAGTCATAGCCTAAGTATCACGAATCTGTAAGTCTTTCTGTGATTATACACCTGAATCTCTCCCCTCATGGTGAATGAACAATTTCAATGCGACCTCCACCTTAAACAATCATTGTGTTTACAAACATAACTGGTAAGTAACTGGCATTTTTGGAAATTTAACATGGCATGCATTGTGGGAAGCTATGCTGCCGCAACAGCAACAGCAACAAACAACATGTTGAAAAGCCAGTGTAATCCAGCGGGTTCTCTCTGTGAGGAACACCATTTCCCACAATGCACATGGCGACAAATTTCTAAAAACGCTCGAGTTACCTACCAGCATAGATTTAGGCAGTGAGCTGTGTGCTCATGAGTTGCACGGTTAATTTTTGAAAAGCACGGTCAAAAAATAGAGCACAACTTACTCAAAGCTGTGCTAATTACGGTAGGTACTGTGCCGTACCGTCTTCTTCATCCACTTATCCGGGTCCAGGTTATGGGGGCTGTGCTAATTTTCAATGTTTTACTTCTTTTTGCCTAATTTTAGTTAAATTTTTTCATCAGTTAATTCTAGCAGGTGCCTAAACACATCTGAGGCAGCAAGACAGAGCCTCGCTGAAACTCCAGTCAGATGTCAAACTAATTCTGTGAAGTCAGTGGTGTTGAAAGCACATGGAAAACCAAAGTTATGAGACACAGTACAAACTGAATTTTTCGGTGATAGTGTTATATTTGGTGTGCGTTTGGTGCAGGTAGAGACTGTAAAAACGGGCTTCTAAAGTAGCGTTATCATATGGGAAATGACAAACCATCGTACCAGAAGCTTAAAATGATCGTAAGTACCTGATTTAATGTTGCTCAAGACAATTAGTTCCAGTAAAATATGACCACAGACTGTGTATAGTATATATAGTAAATATCTCACTTTAACCTTTAAATAAAGTAAAAGCACTGTTGGAAAAAGCTTTCTTTTAGTTCTTGGTTCAACTGTACTGGTTTGATAAACTTTTGTTTTATGTTTTGTGTTGCCATGCTACATTCATGTGTCACTTGTGCTATATCTTGCTATATTTGTGGTACGTCGAGCACTGATTGGCTGTAAGGCACGTGAGACAATGAACAATGATTGTTTATGGTGGAGTTCGCTTCGAAATTGTTCACCTTGAGGGAAGAGATTCAGATGCATAATCACTGAAACTTATGGATTCTTGATACCTAGACTATGAAAAATTGGTGACAAAAGTCATCCCCAGCATTAAGGCTAGCCTTAACCTAACTCTGATGTCTGACAGGGTCTATTCCTACGCTAAGTGGTCAACCAGCAGTCATCCACAGCACTATTAGTTAGATTATAATACTATTTGATGCAGGGGCTTCAGTGTCATCTACATCCCACATTTCGACCACAAAATGTTTTTTTTTTTTTAAATAAATTGTATCAGGTATAAATTGGTTATTGTGGAATTTATTATGTTTTCAGCAAATGTCAGGTTTTTACAAAAATAAAACCTAATATAGGTTGATAACATGATTTTAAAGAAATCCATAAAACTGATATTTGATCTGATGCTCAAAGTTTGTCTTTAGGTTTGTCAGGTGTCAGTGTATGAGGTGTAAAAGCTATTTACTGTATGGTTAAAAACTAAGAACTCTGATATTATAACAGCATTTATGATACCAACACTAATTGTAAACATACTAGGGTCATATTAAGAGGAAATTGATTCCAAAGTGTCTCCAGGCACAGTTTACAGTAGATCTTTAACATTATGAGGGTTTCCAGACATGGTGATGTTGAATAAAGTGAAATCACTGCCGTCTGTCTGGTTTCATTTAGTTTGAGCTCCTGTGAGCTGGACCCTAACACATACAAACCTAACCCTAAATGACCCTAACCCAATACAACCCCAACCCATATGACCCTAACCCCTACAACCTTAACCCCCATATGACCCTAACCTCACATGACCAAAACCCACACATCCCCAACTGCAAATAACCCTAATCCATACTCCAACCCTATGACCAACCCTAACTACCTTTAAACTATACAATCCCAAACCCTAATCCACACAAAATAACTGCAACCCCACATGATCAAAACCCATACAACCCCAACCACAAATGACCATAACCCACACAACTCTAACTTTATGATACTAACCCTAACCCCATTTGACCCTAACCACACAACTTTAATGCTACGTATATATGGTCCACTCTGTTCCAGAAGAAAACACTGAAATCAGTTTGTCTAATGTAAGTATTATACATATTGTTCATTTATTACATAGATTAAATCAGTAACCCTCACCCTTTACTGATTGCTACAGTTAATCCTCCAATAGAATTTGACTAATGAAGACAGGGGACGTGGTTTACAGGGAAACCAGGTCCTAAGTCAGTTTAGCTTTGGTGTTTCTTACATTTCTGTTGTTTTTAGTTTGTTCGTTAAACATGATTACTTTTTCCTCCAGGACTTGTATGTTTTATTTCTTTCGGAGTAAATATGAGTCTGAAGTTGGACCAAACTGTCCTGGTGTTGTAGACCAGGTCTGATCATGTCTGAAACATCAACACACATGCGCGGACTGAGTCAATAAATAAAGTCTGTTTTCTGCGTCGGACTGCGGTTCTGTCTCGGTCCCAGGGCCAACACGTCCCCCGGATCAGACTCACGGTTCTGGTCTCGGACGCACTCTCTGGACCGGGTCTCACCATGAAACCGGACTGTTTTCCGGTGTTTCGGTTCACGGTGACTCCGCTGGCCGCTAACGGCAGCTAGCCTGTAGTCTCGGTGTCCCGTCACGGGCTTCGAGCTGCGGCCTCCGGGCGGAGCGGCGGCCCGGCGGGTCCGGGGCAGCGGGATTCGGGCTGTGGGGCTCGGGGGGCGGTGTGTGCTCAGGGCTCTGCGGGCTCCATGGTTCCGTTCGGGGCTCAGTGATCCTCAAACACAAACTGGAACCACGGCCGCCATGTTAGCTCAGTGCCGCGCTGCATTCTGGGATAGCACTGCCAGCGATGATGATGATGATGACGACGACGATGAAGGAGAGGGGCGTGTCCAGAGCAGCGTTCATGGACCGTCCGGTAAACGGAGGAGAGGACAGTGAACACCCCCAAACAGAGCAGCGGAAGGTCCACAAACACAACACGAAGCTGCGTTTATGGACCGTTCGTTTCATTGTTTCATTGTGTGACTTGGAGTGTAATTTTTACAGGACTGACACTCAATCCGGGTTTATATACACAGAGTACGGGTAAATGAATATAAACTACATTTTAAAAATAACATTATAAACCTCAAGATGTGTTCAGGTTTGACTGAGAAACTGATGATGAAGATGATGATGATGTCATGTGTTGAGAATATACAGAAAACTTAAGCATCATTAATCGGAATGCAGTATGATACACCTATCATTTCTATGTTTTGTTTAATATGCTTTGAGAAGCATGGCACACTGATTATAGGGTCAAAAGCTCCAAGAGGTGATTATTCACAACTCTTGTAAAATGGGAAATAATAGTTTCTGTGTACTACAGGGGGGGTTTGCTTACCTTTTAGAAGTGGATCAAGTGAGGGCAAAAATATTCCATAGTTAGATAAGACTGAATCAAGGAGAAATAAAAAAAAAAAA
>JAPTGZ010000019.1:9031709-9043413 GCA_029814645.1 Fowleria isostigma
CATTTCCCTCCTACATTGCGGGACCTGCGATGTGACTATTGCGCACACGTACATTGCGATGACAATGCTCAGACGATACATTGAGCAGCTCTGCGCCCGGCCATTGAGAGGACGAGCTGAAGCACATGCATGTGTTAGCGGCTCGCCTCCTCTTTCACCTCCCACCTTCGTCACTCCGGTCAACACAAGCCGGCATCTGGCTATTTTCTTCTTCATTTTTGGTGATTTTCTTCCTTGTTTTAGGTGATTTTCTTTCTTGGTTTCGGTGATTTTCTTCTTTGGCTTAGATGATATTCTTCAATTTTGGTGATTTCCTTGATCGTTTTCGGTGATTTTCTTCATTTTTGATGATTTTCTTCTTCAGTTTCGGTGATTTTCTTTTTCGGGATGTTTTCTTCTTCATTTTCTGTGATTTTCTTCATTTTCTGTGATTTTCTTCTTTCGTTTCAGTGATTTTCTCCTTTGTTTTCTCCGATTTTCTTTATTTTCTCCGATTTTCTTTCTTTGTGGTGATTTTCTCCTTCATTTTCGGTGATTTTTCTTCATTTACTGTCATTTTCTTCTTCCTTTTTGATGATTTACTCTTGTTCGTTGCTCATTTTTCAATGCTGTTACCAGCAACTGCGTGCCAAGTAACCTTTGAAATTAGATAACACTTGGAGTTCATTTCCCTCCTACATTGCGGGACCTGCGATGTGACTATTGCGCACACGTACATTGCGATGACAATGCTCAGACGATGCATTGAGCAGCTCCGCGCCCGGCCATTGAGAGGACGAGCTGAAGCACATGCAGGTGTTAGCGGCTCGCCTCCTCTTTCACCTCTGCGGCTCTTGTCCTCCCCACCTCCCACCTCCGTCGCTTCGGTCGACACGGGCTGGCACGTGGCTAAAAGCTCGGGCCACCTCCCCCTGCTCTATTGTCCTGGCCACTCCACACCGCCGCTGAAGACTCTCTTGTGGCGGAGGGGCCCCTTTTGTTGCCAGCCTGTCACTTCAGCAGGTGCCTTACAGCGAAAAGGCAGGAGCCAGCCAAGCCAGCCCGCGACGCATCGTTAGTACAGAGCGCCGTTTGATGTGCTCATTTCATCAGCCGCAGTCTGCAGCCAAGGAGGATGCTAATAATCACTTGAAAAACAAAAACATTCCACTCAGGCTTGTAAAAGATAAACTCCAATTTCAATGATAAAAGAAGAGTGACAGACAGCCATGGTTCCAGTTGGAAAAAAAAAAAAGAACGCAAGCAACACTACCCCTCTTTCTTTTTTCCTTGCTGGCCCCCCTTTATTTTTTTTTTGCTAGGTGATACCAATTCATACTGTCAATCACGGAGAATAAACAAGGTATATTGACAAATTGCTAAATGTGTAAGAAAAGATAAAATCGTGTGGGCAAAGTATGCAAAAAAAAAAAAAAAAAAAGGCAGCATTTAAGACACGTGTGATCCCTCAGAAACCCGCTTATTGTGTAAAGCAGTGGGTTTTGTGAAGGAGAGGACGTCCCCCAGGCATTCAGCAGAGAGGCCCTGGGGGTTTGGGCTACGCTTCCACCATCGTACTATATTTAAGTTAAAATAAAGATGGAGTGGGTAATATGTGGAAAAAAAAAAAATATGACCACCAGATTTAGGATAGAGCTGCAGGTGATGCCATAACTATTTAGAAAACACATGAACAACATACATGAAAGTAATGTGTTATATTATATTAAAGTGAGATGGGGTGGGATTTAATAAGTTTTCTTCTTCCCACTCCTTTTTGAACAGAATATATTGAACTTATTTTGATATAACTTGTGTATATAGCAATTGCTCTATTGTCCTTATCATCTTCATTTATTATTGGATTTGTGCTATTATATTAGTTCTTGTACACATAAAATGTTTGTTTTTTTTATTATTCTGTTCAAAATAAATAAATGATTGATAAACTGATTGATTGACATGAAAGTTTTACCCATCTGAAGATAGATAAGGGTTGGGAGTGTTGTATATGCCAGACTGAGAAGCATTAATTGTGATTTTTGAGCTTTATAAATAAAACTGACGACATTAAAAATGCACTCTAAGGCTCTTCAATAATCATTTATGTAGAATAGCTTCAAGTGGCTGAGAGCAAAATAACATGATTTAAGTTGTTTTATTTATTTTTTGTTTAAGTACATCAAATAAATTACACACTATGTAAAATGCCCATGAATTTATGACAGTTTTAACAGAAAAAACTAAAATTCAACTCACATTTGTTAGTCAAGTATAAATGAGAGGTAATAATGAAATTAAACTAATAGCAGATGGAAATTACAATTACTTTTTGATACTCAACCTTCACATTATTTGTGAAAGGACAGTATAAAAATTTTAACTTTTTTACACTAAAACAAAGAAAAATATGTCATTATTTATAGGTAATTGTGGTAGTATTGTGGGGGCAAGATAGTTCAGTGGTAGAATTCTCGCCCACCGCACGGGAGGCCCGGGTTTGTTTCCCTGCCGGTCCCAAGCCCGATTGTCACAAAGGGCATCCTGACGTAAAAAAAACATGTGCCATATCATCATGTGATTCACTGTGGCGACCCCAAAAGGAAGCAGCCAAAACGGAAAACAACAATTATGATAGTATTTTACTGGGCCAACCCATTTTAGATCATATTGGTCTGTACATCCTTGATTGTTAACATATTAATTTTTGCATTTCACAAATTCATCCCGCCTAATTGGAGATAGGCAGATTTGACGGGCTGGTTTTGGCTCTCGGGCCCTATGTTTGAGGCCCCTGGACTAACCCATTTGTTGTGCATGTCCTAAACTAATACTTTTAGCTTTCATCATGTTTATTTTGTTTTTCATTTTTTTATATTCCACTGTTTCATTTATGATAGACTGATAACCCTGTGTAGAGGGAGTATTCCAGTGTTTTTCAGTTCGACACCATGACTGAAGGTCTGTGTTGTTGACATATAGTCTCTGCTGATGAACATATGCATTTGAAGTACCTCCACATGGCTGCTCAGTGTGTTGACACTAGACCAGAGTCATCAAGATTTTGTTACCTGTGATTTCAATTGTCCAAAACACCCCAGTATCACCCAAACTGTTGTTTAAGTTCAATACTGCTAATTGTAGGACTATGTGATAAACAATGATGCAATTGTTAATCTTCATGCCTACTACTACCAAGTATAAAACTATTACAGTACCTGTGTATATTAATGTTCTTATTTTATTTATTGACCAATATATCAGCAAATATCTGACTCAACCAATATATCCGATACTGGCTGATATATCGGATATCGGCTTTTTGTAACCCCCGATATTCGTGTCGGCCCCCAAAATCCTAATTGGTCGGGCTCTAGATAACTATTCTTCATATAAAATTTGTTTCTATTACCGAGTACATGCCATTAAAACACACAGCCTAAATTAGATATAAGTGTGAAAGGTACCTGAGAAATGTTTGACTTTTCTTATTCTTGGAGAACATGGGTGCTTTTCCAATACGCTACTTTAAAATATTTGGAACAGGTGCAGATATCAAACACAGAGAAGCAACATGAAGCACATTAGAGGACAGAGGAACCTTTGCATTTGAAGTGAAACACCTTTATAATGCAAGCTACACATCACATCAGCCAAAAAAAAAAAGAGCAAAAGCTGGTTCCGTCTATTCATAGTTATTTAGTTAGCAGAGATATTTTTGAAGGACACCTTTCAAGTCATTTCAACATCTGAACCAAATACCCACACCCAGATTTGTACACCAGAATCCCAGGCATCCCAAGGCTTTAGGTTGCATTAGCGCCCTGTGGCAACACTCATGGTCTTTCACAATGCAAAAACAAGAGCAGAGTAAAGCTTCCAGCGCTCCAGGACCAATAAGGGCTTTGTTTGTTAGCCGTGTCACTGAGTGACCACCAAATTAGCTTCATCACCTCTGGCACCAGAATATTAGATGTGACATTTGTACCACGGGGCTGGGGAGCTGTTTGACTGCGAGGCTGGAGAGATTTTAATTTTTTTTAAAAATGGGGACGAATGGGGGGAATTTAATAGACATTTATTTGCTCTGCTCTAAAGAAAGAATTGTTTTACGCAGCCCTTGGACTGAGAGTCTGGTCTTCCTCAAAGCAGCTGTGTTTTCCAAGCCTGTCTGTCCTCATGCTCATTCTACCAGGAGTCGATAGATGAAATTATCATCTTCCAGGCAACAATCACACTGAAATTATATTACCCTTCGTTGTCCTTTTCAGTAAAATCTATTAACTCTTTCACCCGTAAAGACGTGATTTTGCGACCATTAGAACAGGTTCTGTTTTTTCAAACAACAGATAACAGATGCTGTGATAGGTGCAGGTGACCACAACCCATACTAGGCCTACCAATAGATTAAATAAAACATTTTATTATTATTTTTTCTTTTTTTATTAATTTACTTATTTTATTTTTTGTTTTATTTATTTTTCAAAGATAAATTAAAAATAAAAGTTATAATACATTTTCTATATTTTTTTATTTCTTTTTTGTTTTTTTTTATTATTTTTACTTTTTTTGTTTTGGTTTATTCTTGTTTAATTTATTTATTTATTCCAAAAATAAAAAAAATAAATACATTAAAAATTATCAGAATAATAAATTTTCTTTTTTTAATTTTCATTTATTTATTTTTGTTTTGTTGCTATCTTTGTTCTTAGTTGTACATTTTTAGCACAAGATACAGGTGGTACAATGGATGTTATAACAAGCGGTGTGTACTGTATCTTGTTAAATAAATTAAAAGTTGATCGCAAAAAAAATAATAATTTTTTTTCCTAACATTTTGCCTAAGTAGTGACGATCGCAGAAACACACCAGGAAAAACAAAATGTTCCATGGGTAGAAGTAGTAACACCTACAGTATATGGGTTGTTCCCAGTAGGTGTCCAAGGGGGAAAGGGTTACGGAGAAAATGGAGCTGCACAAGAGACCGACTAGCCCAGCCATCTGACAATAGTAAAACAACTTAATTGATGCAGATTAGTTTATACACAAAAACAAACAAAAACTGAAGGGAAAACAAAACTAGAGCCTCGAGTGTCTTTTACATCAGTATCTCAAATGTTCTACTGTATTGACACTGGTTTCAGGAAAAGAAGCGACTACTGATTCAATCCCGTGTTGTTTTGAGATGATACAGCCTGTCATTTGAGTTTCTCATTTACAAAACTACAAATTGCGGGAATAAGAAAAAAAAAAAAAACATCTGGTACATCTGCTAAATGTAGTCTATGTTCCTTCCACGCAAAACCAGCCTCTAAAACTCTCTTCAGGCAGGTTTCTTTTCTATTTTTTTTTTTTTTTTTTTACTCTTACTCCCGGGATAGTTTAAAGCAGTTACCCTGTGTCAGCGTTTAAGTTTGTCTAAAAGGAAATGACAAGAGCAAGATGTCCAAATCATTAGTAATGTGAGAGGAGCAGTTCCCAGGCATGTCTTGTTACATAGCTGAGTGCTAACGTGTGGGCTAAGGGCTCGTGTTGGGGTTTGACTGGACCCGGGCCTTCTCAAATAGGGGGGGACGGGGACACGCAGAATCGGCATCGCCACGGTCAGTAATGGAAACATCCAAGACCCTGGATCTAAATGAACCTGAGCTCAACCCTTCCACTCCGCGAAAACATGAGAATCTCAGAGACAGAATGTGGGTCGCACCGTAATCTTAACTCACGTAAAACGCAACCTCGCACAGACGGCAACGAAAAACTGAAGACGTATGTATATGGTAATAGTGCATCCAGGGGAACATGGCTCCACAAAAATCAAGCCGGGGTCTGGTTTTGGTCGGGTTTCAGCATGCTGTGGCTTCTGTGGTGGGCCCTGGAGACTACCCCATGCACACACACACACACACACACACACACGAACAATTTTCAGCCCAGATCCAGAACACTGCTGTTCAATCAGAGGTCACAAACAGTCCTGTTGCTGCTTGCATGAGTCCTCCTCCTCCTCAGTAGGACTCCTTATGAAATCAACAACAATTTTACAGTTGATTCCAGAAGCACAATTTACACTAGGGCTGCACGATACCGGAAAAAACTGACATTGCAATTTTTTTTTTTTAACCCTGCGATATATATTACGATATAAAAAATAGGGTTAGGGCTGCACAATGTATCGTTTGAGCGTCGTCACTGCAACGTACGAGCGCACAACAGTCACATCGCAGGTCCTGTAAAGTAGGAGGAAAATGAACTTAACATGTTTTAATCTAATTTCAAGGATACCTGACACACACTGCACATAGCCATCCCCTAATTACAATCATTCAGTTTGCTAAAGCAGCCCACGCCCCTGGACATGGAGTGAGCCGCTGGTAAGAAGATTGAAAAATGAGCAACGAACAAGAGAAGAAGCACGTTGATCTTCTTTTATGTCGGTGTAAAGTGCTATATAAATAAACTTTGATTGATTGATAAGTTAACAATACAAAAACAGCCCCTGCCCTTGCATATTTTACCTTCATCTTCCAGTATGAGCGATTTAAAATTGACCAAGGGCTAAATTTGCTATTATTATTGGAGAAAGAACTGTGTGAGGGGATCTGATATTTCTTGTCTAATGTTTTTGAACATTTTTCTGAAGCTGTCAATACTCACTGTATTTATCAGACACGTCTTTGGCCGAATAAAATGGGATTGGCTCTGGTATTTAAAATTTAATTAACTGTGCAGTCCTATGTCGGGGTATGTAAACTCATGAGCACAATTGTAATTCTTGGCATTCATGTTATCGCTATTTCCACTGGTGTCTCCTTGTGTCCCATCATCTCAAGAAACTTTACGACTATATATTTGTCATGATATGCAAGTTTAAGTTATTTATGTCAAATCTGCCCTGTGAACTTAAGTTTACAAAGCCTTGAAGGAAAGCAAAAATTCTTGTGTTCCAGAGTTCAGTGCCAAAAAATGAATCTCCTTCTTTAACCCTTTTAGGACGATTGTGTCACGGGTGACGTATTTTTACATTCACCGTTATCCAATTGTGCTAGTAAGAAAATCCAAATGTCATCTGAAAGCTGATTAGGTTTTTTAGATAAATCTATAACACATTAGGGTAGAGGCCTGCATTGGCCAGTGGAAGTGGATAGAGCAGAGAGCAGCAGACTGCAGTTGGTGAGAGAGAAATGGAAGTTTAGTGAGGTTTTAGCGGTGTTTCTGAGCTGAATTCTCGTACATAATTGTTATTATAGTAAGAGTGCTGTTTTGGAGTGTTCTACTAGTGTGTTTTGCTGTGTTATTGTCAAAATTTGCAGATTTTTTAAATGTTTTTATCTGTATTTTTCCAGTTTGTATAATTCATTGACGAATGACTTGATATAACTAAAAATATGACGAGAAAACACTGTTTTTAGTATTCGTTAGATATAATAATGACAATTAATGGCCAGATATTGAAAAGTGAAGTTGTTACTGAAAAAAAAGGTGCAAAAGTATTGTTGGGGAAAAAAAATCCTGACTCTTTTACTGCAAAACCTGACATAAAGTAATTTAAATGTTCTTTTATAATGCTAGTGTTTAAAGGTTTAATAAGTCTATCATTTTAATTACATAATTGTTAGGTTTACACTATGTTAGTAGCAGAAATGATTGGAAAATCAATTTTGGATTTAAAAATTAATCAGCAACTAACACTTCGTGCCAGCCCCAAGTGCAGTTAATGATATGGATGTAAATGAATACGGATACACTGATCATTTCCATCAGTTCAGACTCAGTCTTACAGAATAGATGCATCAAATCACTATTTTGCACCGGGTACTTGAGAGAACAAAATCTCTCCCGTATCTTTACATACCACCTCTACATTATTCATCAGTATTCTGGGAACAGAAATATGTTTTGTCTATCTTTTTTGTGCATGGGAATGAAGAGCGAGCTGAAATTCATTCGAGTCTTTTTGCTAAACTACACCAGATAGACCGAGCGCCAGCCAAATAACTCAAAAATGCACTTTTAGATACAAATTACGATATAGACAGACGTACGGCGCATGCACAGGCAGACACACAAATGCACACACGAGAAGTTCAATGTTTATTTTTATTCCTCAGGCGCTCATCCTTCTTTGCATGAGTGCATCATCCGGCACACCGACAGAGCATCCGAGTATGCCAGTGTGCGAGTGTGTGTGTAAGGAGCTGACGATCAGAGAATAACATTACCCCTAAGGGGTCGCACCTCTCTCCATTCTCACCCTCCTCCCCGAGCCCTCCCCTCCGCTCTGTGCCTGCAGGGATTTCCCTTTTCAGTTCAGGAGAGATGTCAGACCTGTTCCACCATCCCTCACACGGAGGACGGACTCTGCCCTCCGTTCACCAACCCCGCAAATCAGCCTCATCTCCAGATATCAGGGCCAAGCGGGGGCTCAAGAGCCGAATCGAGCTGAATCGAGAGGTCTTCGAATCCACATCAAACACTCCATTTGTTTATTCTGAACCTCGTTCCCGTTTGGAAATTAATGTGAGTTGGACAGAGACACAAAACAGATTAATTACGAATCCCTGGCAAGAGAACTCCCCTTGGCCCTATGGCTAAACACTTGGCCCCCAGTAGGAGCTTTTATGCCCCGCAACACCAGATAAGACGCAAATATTAGACTGTAACTAAAACTATTATGGCTGTGATGATTAATCGATGACTTGACAACCATTCAATTAATCACCAAATATTATGATAATTGGTCTGAGTCATTTTTTTCAAAGAAATCAGTCGGATTCCAGCTTCTTTAATTGGATTTTTTTGAGTTTCTTCCCTCCTCTGAGATGTCGGGTTGTCGACCAAACAAGACTTTTGATGATCTCTAGCTCTGAAAAACACTGATTGACAGTTTTGATACACACCAGGCAACTAAAAGATTAAGAGAATAAATAATCGACAATAAAAATTAGTAGCTGTAGCCCTCAAGATTATGTACATTTTAGGAGAAAATGTGGAAAACAGAGGTTTGATCAGGTCGTCCCTCTGACAATACTTCATATAGTCTACGGCTGCATGATATTGGAGAAAACTTACATTGTGACTTTTTTAAACCCTGCAATATATACTGTGATTTCCTTCTTTGTTTTTGGTGATTTCCTTCATTGTTTTCTGTGATTTTCTTCTTCGTTTTCTCTCATTTTCTTCTTTGTTATTAGTGATTTTTTTTGTTTTTGGTGATTTTCTTTGTTTTTGGTGTATTCTTTGTTTTCTGTGATTTTCTTCTTCATTTTTTGTCATTTTCTTCTTTGTTTTTGGTGATTTTCTTCATTTTTGGTGATTTTCTTCTTTCTTTTTGTTGATTTTTTTTCTTCATTTTTGGTGATTTTCTTTCTTTCTGTGATTTTCTTCTTTGCTTTCAGTGATTTTCTTCCTTATTTTGGCGACTTTCTCTTGTTCGTTGCTCATTTTTCAACATTGTAACCAGCGACTCACTCCATGTGCAGTCTGTTTTAGCAAAATTAATGACTGTGATTGGTGGATGGCGGTGTGCAGTGTCTGTCAGGTACCCTTGAATTTAGCTGAAGATACATTGAGTTCATTTACCTCCTACATTGCACATGCGATGTGACTACTGCGCACACGTACATTGCGATGACGATGCTCAAACGACATTTTGTGCAGCTTTAATGCAGTCCTTTTCATTCTCTTAATGCTGCCATTGCATCCATCTAATCTTAGCATCTTTCAGCCCAATCTCCTCCATCTCTGCTCTCCACAACAGCTGAACTTTACCACCCCTCCCTCATTTGTATTCTTTCATCTGCAGCAACACAAACAGTACAGACTTTGAACTGGATTTGAAAAGTCTCTTATAAAAGAATAGCTGCATAAACTCTTGTGTCAGTCCACAAACTTCGCATTTTCACCTCGGACCTTTGCGTTGCTATCCACAGATCCAAGCCATAAACCAAAAAGAAAAAAAAAAAAAAGATATGCTTTGCTACCCTTTCACTACAGAGGGACATTTGGTTTTACTGAACAAACTCTGGTTGTCATTTACAGGGCGACTGATATATGCAGACCTGCTGCTCTGTGTGAGTGACATATTTTGAGCGGCAGTATCTTGTAGGAATCTGAGTGTAGACTTATCTACATCAGTACAGAGTTGACAACACTCCGGAAAGAAAAACGTTAAAAATATTGTAGGGAAAGAAAGGAAGAAAGACAGCCAGAGAGACAGAAAGAGAAAGAGAAAAGCTCCACAACAGGGGTTGAAAGCAGATAAACCAGAAAGGTCTTCCCTACCTCCTTCACACAGTAAAATATTAATATTAATGAGACTTCCTGTTTCCCCCCCTCTGTTTTTCCCCCTCAGTCGATTTGAACATGAAAAACTTAAAAAGCGCAAATTCCAGGAGTTGTGTATCACAGTTTGACCCGGAGCCACACAGCAGACACCAACCATGACAGACTTGCTGTTCAAAGCAAGCAGGAGCTGCTTTCATCAGGGGATCCTGGTGGGTTTTTTTTTTTTTGGTTTTTTTTTTTACAGTGTGACACCACCAGCCCATGCCATCTGCCTTTCCCTAAAATCAGAACTTAAAGATGTGTTTTCTGCTCGTGCGTTAGGTGGGCTTCACAACTAAGGCCCAGACCCACACAGGCTTTTGCTGCGATGCTGCTTACTGACTGCTGTTTACAGACAAGCCCGCAGTGTGGCACAATGTTAAAGATTCCCTCTTAAACTGTCAAGCCAGAGCTGGCGGGGAGCCTGGCCGGGCGTTCAGTGCAGTGGGGTTCACCGCATCAAACTCAACACATTGACAAATCAATCACTTTCCTCCGGCCAATCAAAAATCAGACAGGTCATGCTCTACCTAGACTTTACACTGCACCTCTTATTCTTATTTTTCTTATGGATATATGGAAGTAAATCTGTGCCATCAGATATTAAATAGTTGTATTTTGAAAATTTTAATTTTTTTGAATAGTTGAATTTCAATTTTATTGATTTTTTTTTTACACAGAGTTTCATAATCTGAATTAAATTATGGAACACTCATCTATGTCTCTTAAGCGGGGTACACACTTAAAGATAATCAGGCTGTTTTTGTCCTGATTTTTCCCCCCTCCCGACCAAGGACAACAAAAAAAAGATTATCTTATGTTTTATAAGATGATCTATAAGATGATCCTGTGGTCTGAGTTGTGTTAAGAGTGAATTTATCCTGATAATTTGATCCGGAAACAGGTAGGGGCCAACAGTTGCAAATATTAAACCTGTTCAATATTTATGACCATAAATCTTTGTGTGTTGGGAAAGCTCATGTGTGAATTGTGACATGGAACGGAATGTAGCCAGTCAAGAAGCGACCTAACAGAGGAACAAGGAGGCAGGCGTAAAAAAAAACCAAACATGGCCGACCTGGTCCAGTGGATACAAGTTAAAAGCTGTGAAAATTTTGAGCAAGCTCCAGCGTCCGACAGAGGGATACAAGTAGGTCAGATGTTCAAAGCCTGTTAATTTTCATTTTTGCGATTACAGTAGTTAAGACAAGTTACAGAACACACCCACAAATATACCCCTTATGTTTTCCAGTTGTCGCTATGTTTCATCTTCAGTTTTTTAGGTCATATTTCATCGCATGAGGTTTGTGGTTTGGAGTAGAGGTGCACAATATATCATTTGAGCATCGTCATCGCAATGTACATGTGCACAATAGTCACATCGCAGGTCCTGCAATGTAGG
>JAPTGZ010000019.1:9089802-9103178 GCA_029814645.1 Fowleria isostigma
GCATGGGGGCAGCAGCGTGTGTGTGTACGTATGTGTGCGTTTGTGCTTGTGTGTTAATGTGTTGTAGTGTATACGCTACAGACGAGGAGTGTGTTAAATGTGTATATTGTGCTTATATGAGAGCAAGGCAGTGGGAGAAAGGTTGTGTGTATATGTGTGTGTATATGTGTGTGTGTGTGTGTGTGTGTGTGTGTTCGTACCATTTACATCCAAACCGCCTCTGTTTCACACTTGTCACGTCGGATTCCATCTTTTTTAATTACATCTCGTGCCTTCCCGTGAAAGTTTTTTTTTTTTTTTTCCTCGTTATTTTACAATACATTTTATTTCCAGCCTTTGTGCATGTGCCATTCCAATACACAGAGAATTACTTGTCAAACATTGGTATCAATAAATATCATACATTGTGTGTGGGGGGGTGGGGGTCTCCTCCGTTGATGGATTTCAAAACATTCAGGACAAACTTTTGTTGTTGGTTTTTTTTTTTTTGTCGTTTTTAGAAACAGAAAAAAAAAAAAAAATCATCTGTTGTACATTTGGAACTGAAACAGGTTTTATGTCGGTTGTTTATTTGTTCTCAATACGCTAACATCTTTTGCTATTGTCTTTGTCTTCAATGGTGAGGAATTCCCATCAAAGTTTTCCCCTTCTGTTAATACTTTAGGGAATTTTCAAACGTCGGGATGTATGGCTGTAATGCCCCAAGATTTGTTCTCCCTGAAAGAAATGATAGAGTAAGAATATATTAACTACAGAGCAACCTGGCTTTACGGGGTCTGCATTTACTTTTACTTCATTTTAGGTTTACCAATATGTTATATGCATAAATATATATACTATATAGAATATATATGTAATCAAATATATGCTTTGTAGCATTCCTCTGATTTCAATTTTAAAGCCATGTTCATGCATTAAAAAGCAATTTCATATTTTTGACTACAGGGTTTAGATGCAAATCCATGGGGCATTACGTTAAAAAACCATAAACATCATAAAAAATAGGAAATAGAACGTAAAAAATGGAGGCAAAAAAATGAGGAACGACGTTAACTGGTCATTAATAACTGAATGCTTTCTCATTTGTTGATGTGATAAAAAAACGAAAACTGTAGTCAAGAAGGAACATAAAAATGGCAAGTGTAATGAAAAATAAAACCCATTTAAAGCAAAGTATTTTTATTCACACAAATTTAATAAGATATATAACAACCGTTTGGTCCATAAATATTTAAGGGGAAATAGTTTTTATACACCATCTTTATCAAGAAACAGGGAAACATGGACAATCTTGATAGAACACTTACTGTACTCAACTATTAACACGAAGATCAATATATAAGGTTCTTGGATTACCCAACTATATCTGAAAGAGTGCACAAATGCTTTCTATGACATCGCTGCCCCCTTTTTAACAGGATACACCATAAAAAGATCTTCGGAAATAAGATGCAAAACAGTACAAAACTAGTGAGGCGTCAAAAGGATGTGAATCAGTTAACAAAGAACACATATATCCTGAATTTCACAAACTTTCTCCCAAGTTATAGCATAAGGCACATAGTAGAACTGAGTTAGGCATTTACTTCATTAAGTAGATCTAGAGAACCGCTTTGTTCCACAAAAGAACAAATGGCGGCGCTCACAATGAAACGTATCAACTCCATTGAACATTTTTTTTTCTTTTCTTTTTTTTTTTTTTCTTTTCTCTCTCTATCTTTCAGCCAGAAGAAACATGTTTTTGGTCCGTTCAGTGGCAAGTGTCATTAAAGAAAGTATAAATATGGCCAAAAAGGAGAACACATGGATAATGATTTCCCACTGGCTGCCTCTTACGACTCCACCTATCTGAGGTCATTTGAATGTTCATGTCAGCTCTACAAATCTAGTCTGAAACCATTTAATTCCTCCCCTCCTACACCTTTGTCCCTTTTTGTTAAATTCACATCGTTACCCTGAGCAACATGATAAAAACAATAATGCACTTTTCACTGGGCAGTATATTGTCACTGTGCAATTGGGTTCAACTGTGGATCTATGGGTATGTTTGGGTTTGATCCATTTGACGTCATGAGAACAATTGATTACAACAGTGCCCATACGCTGCTCTCCAATCCAAATGTCTAATTGTCAATGTTGAACAGTTACCACTGTACAGGTTGTGGGCTTTGTTTCCTTCTCCTTATCACAGTAGAGTTGTGAATCCAGACAAAGTCTACCTGCCTTAGAAGCTGTGATGGGTAGGTGCTTAGGAAATGCAATTTAGACGTTTTACATGTAGCTCTGTGAGATTTACCAATGTCTGATTCCATCCAACCCAGTCTTAGAGACTGAAACATTCGGAAATAATTAAAGCCTGTTTTCTGGAGTTACCCATATACAGAACATTCTACAAGTTTATTTCCCAAATTATTCCAAAACAGAAAGAAAAAAGAAATCTTTAAATCGGATAGTGCGAACACAGTGCATACATTTACAGGTTTCTGAGGGCAAAATATTCATATTACTTTTAAAATTTACCAATTAAACCATAAATTAGGAAGGGCTCATCTGATCATAATTCAGTACAAATGTACAAATAAAAGTCAAATCCAGTTAACAAAACTCTAGTTTTCCAAACAAGCTTCAAGTTTAGTTGTTTTGTTTTTTTTTCTTCCAATGAATTGTTGAATCCATGACAATTGTCTAATGCCTTCAACTTCAAAATGTCCATCCAAAACCGGTCTCTGCACACTGTCAGTAAACTACAGACATGGCTGCCGTGCGGTTTCAGATGCTACACATTAAAATGATTTCCTTGCGTTTTAATGTGGCCGCTTCTTGTCTTGCTCTTGTTGTTGTTGTTTGTGTACACAGTACAGCACTTTCTGTTCCAAGGAGCTGTCTCTGGTTGATTTAAAGGTGTCACTTAAAAAAATAAAATGTAAATTGAGCAAAGAAAATCAAAAGAAAATAAGAAAAAAAAAACAAAACAAAAAAAACTCAAATCAGGTAAAATAAAAATCAGTCTTGCTAGAGATAGCTTGTTAGAAAAGGTTTGTCAAGGTAGTTTGTGAAGGACTCCCCGAATCATGGCTGTCCAAACTAGAGGTGACGGAGGTCACTACAGTGATAGAGGGGTTTGTCAGGTCTGTTAGTGTGGCCGCGCTGGAGGGGGGGGTCAGGGCCCCACTGTCGGATGAGGGTGGAGGGAGTGAGGTGCCATCAGCCTTATCAACACCTCCATTCTCCTGTCGCAAAACGTTCCTTCTGAATTTGGCTCTTGCGTTTTGGAACCAAACCTGCAAACCAATCCCAATGTGGCTTTTACTTTTTGTGTTTATATAGAATTATTTTGATAAAAGAAAGTATCAAATCATTTCTCTCCATCAAAATACAGTCGTTTACATTACAAATCACTACAAGTTGCCCTTCCTAAAAAAAAATAAGAATACTAATAATAATAAATACTGTATAGAAATCTTTATAGGGCAATTCTATGGCATGGTTCATACATTATTTTGAGCTTTAGGGGCAGACAACAATTAAACAGTTAGCTCCAGAAATCGAAATACAAGAATGCGGATTTTAATAGCAAATCAAAACAATAATCCTATCAGTTTAAAATGTTTTATCAGTGAGAGCTGAATTAATTCTGTTTCATTAAAAAAGGCATGTGCACTCTTAGTACTAATCAGTATAACTACAGTTTTCTCTCCCAAAAAAGATTTAAGAATCTACAAAAAAAATCAGATAAAAACCCCTGGATATACATCTAATGACTACATGGACCAACCAAACAAAAACAAAAGGATGACACCGGTGAGTATTCTGGAGTGAAATGAGAGGGACATGGGGTGCGGACACAGATATGGGGGGGGGGGTGATCAGATCTTTGAGTAGAATGGATCTGTGCTTACCTGGAGGACTCTCTTAGTGAGGCCTGTTTTCTGGGCCAGCTGCTTTAAGTCCTTGGCATCTGGGTTGTGGTTGATGGCGAAGTAGGATTTCATTGTTCGCAGCTGATGGTGCTTGAAGGAGGTGCGCATGCGTTTGGTCTTCTGCGTTGGGGGGTAGGCCTGCTGGTCCCGGTCCAAATGGTCGGTGTCGTTCTCGTTACAGCCTGGAGAGATGAAGAGGGTGGATTTTAAGTCCACAATGAACAAAGGCCCTCAGAAAACAAAACAAAACAAAAAAGAAATTCTATTAAGCACAATATAAAACCACCCTTAGTCCTTAGCCCATCGTCTTTTAAAATATTATTATTATTATTATTATTATTGTAGCTGTTATATACTTTTTGTGAAGCTCATTGAGTCTGAATGTGCATGAAATATGCTTATAAATAAAGCTTTTATTACTAAAGCTTCCATTTTCTCAAAAAAAAGACAGATTAAATTGTCTTTTCATTGGTGAATATGATATATATGATGTATAATTCTTGTGTATACTTTGTGCATGTGTTATTTTAATTTTTTTCTTTTTTTAGCAATCCTTCCATGTATATCTGTGTGCACATGTATGAAATGTATATGAACAGTAGTGCATATTGTATACATTTATATATATAAATGGAATTACCACTATACATCGAGTGCATAAACTCAAAATAAACGAATAAAACTAAAACTAAACTTTAAACAGCGTCAAATTAAAAATCCAGATTTTGCGGTGAAATAAATGACAAAAAAACAATAATTAATTTAACTAAAATCTAACATATACATAAAATATAGTATATTTACAGCACCCCTAAATCTATCCTGTATATTATGTACATTCTAATTCCACTTCTGTTTAGATGCTAAACTGCGTTTTATTACCCTCTACCTGTACATGTGCACTAATAATAACAACAGAGTTGAATCTAAATCTATTTAAAATCGAAACATGAATGCACATTGTAAATAATAGGATCAGAGAAAGTTAAAAAAAAAACATATTTAGTGTTGAATGAGACCAGGCTAAATAATTTCTGCTTGTGTTTGCAAAGACTAATAGGCCTAATGGGCCCCATTTGTCAATAGCTTAGCGTGTGTAATACACTTAAAGATGGTGATATGCAAAAAAACGGATCCACTAAATTAAATTCGGGCATGGCTAAACACTACTGCTGTTTTATCAGCACGTAATAAAACAAACACATTATTCAAGGACAATACGTAAACCGTTTTTTTTCCCCACCGTCTACGAATAAATACTCGCATGTTAAATTAAATGTAGTTGACAGTAAAAAATACAAATGTATGTGGAAAATACAATTAATAACCGATTATTTATAGATGCAATGAGGTAAGAGTTGGAAGATTTTAGCGCTTATAGGAGTGCAGAGCTGAATAAAACAGGATGTCAGAGCAGGTTGCATTGATTTCCTCGTCCCCTTTGTAGCCAAAACGCTGACCAGGTGTTGTTTTTTTCGTTGGAGGCTGATACAATATCAAATAAATTACACCCGAACGTTGTGATGAGGATGCAACGCAAACACTTTCCCACGTATCAAATAAAGGGTCGAGACAAATCTGCTTGGATAAAGTCGAAACAGGCTTAAATGTAAAAAAAAAAAAAATCAGGCGTGTGTGTGTGTGGAATGTTTTCCCACAGCGTTGATGCGTGTTAAAATTCCACATCACAGTGTAAATTATTATGTATATATAAATATGTATATTTTCTATTATTATATCAGACTTTTTTTTTTTTCCTTGCACCTTTTTCTATGACACTCGGCTGTATCCATGTGTGATCCCAGACTTCAGTGGGTTGTGTTTCACTAGATATTACCCACTAGGGGTCTCTATACCCAAACAAGACCAAACTTTACTAAGTGGAGTGGAATACACAGTAGACCTCCACCTTTCCCTTGGAGACCATCCCTTTACACAGCTGAAAACAAACACCAATCTGCTCACTAAAATGGAAAAAAGATCCAACCAAATCGCATCCTATTTGTAGGAGAGGAATGTCAGCCTCCACATATTAACCAGGACTGTGTAAAAAAACCCACCACATACATATAAAAGGTTTATGTGTTTAAACAGAGCACAGAAAATAGGAAAAATAAAGCACTATTACCAAAAATACTGACACTAAAACAGTCAGTTGGATCTATTTTTACATTTAATTTTGCTTTATTTTTTTTATTTATGTCCCGGCATTATAACTACATTTAATAGTAGGGTGTGATCATTATATATCTATTTGTTTTGATGATGTTTGTCATCATTATGTGTATTTTTTAATTTTTAATTGATAGTGAATGAATGCTGTATCAGTATTAGGTGCTTTACGTCTTGTTCTGTCACATGTCTAGGGACTGAAGATGACAAATAGTAATTTTTTACTAATTCTGGGATATTTATTAAGTGTTTTTTTGTACAGAAATGTTCATAAATACGCATGGTTCCTATCAAATAATCTAATAACATAAAATACATTAAATTAAAACCAATAAAAAGGATTGTATTAAGGATAAAAGTGAAAAAACAAAAACAACATGACTTTTTTTTTTTTAAATTTATAAATATTGTTCTCTATTCCACTCATGAAAAATCTTAATATACTTAAGGGACGTGTACTATAACTGAGGTGTTTAATAATGAGCTCTCAAAGCCATAAGGTATGTATTTTATGTTTTGTTTTTTCTATCACTATGGGATTCTCTCTTTTTTTTTTTTTTAAGTTGCTATTCTAACCCTAACCCCGTTTTTTTTTTGTTTTTTTTTTTTAAAGCTTTCCTCTAACAAGCACATAAAGAAAAAGTCACACAGCTCTGGTTTATTTTCCTATGAGAACTTTAGGATTTGCATAATCTCTGGAATTGTGTTTACGAATAACAAACCAGCAGAGCCCTTTCATGGTGGAGCCCTGACTGTCCAGTGTTGTGTTGGCAGCCCCCCGGCCCCTCACTCTCTCACTCTCTCTCTCTCCCCGCTGCAGAGGGCCCCCCCAAGCCCCGGCGCTCCTCCCTGCCCCGGGTCCCTGAGAACCGCGCCGACCGCCGATCAGGAGGCCAGGGATTCCAACGTCACCTTCAATTAACTAAGAACAATTAACGCGCAGATTACCCTTATTCCTCCCTATTCACCGGGAACACAGGAAACTTGGCGCACAATGACCAAGTCCTTCAACCGCGCACTAATTCGCAGAAAGCCACAACAAAATGGGGACGCTGCAGGGGTGAGGTTGGTGGAGGGGCTGGGAGGTGGGGGTGATGGTGTTATGACATCCACTGAATCAATGCAAGGTTCTAGATGAAACCTACATTTAACATTAGCCTAATTTAGCCTCCTATGGTCGTTGTTTTTGCCTCAAACAAAAGTCACACACGTGCAAAAGCGGGGTTTTCTTTTTTTTTTTTTTTGTCCATTTGGATAGAATTTACGCACCGCTTCCACACAACGTTTAACCCCTTCAGACTCGTTCTTATACATTTATTAGCACGGAAATTAGTCCTAATTATACAAGTCGATGAGCAGGTTAACGCCGAGGTTGTATTTGATCAACACGCACCACAGGAACGCAGCGTTATTCATGTGCGTAAAAAGACGAGTGGACACAAAAGCGCCAGATCAATTAACTTTACATTTAGAACCTTTTTTTTGTTTGTTTTGTTTTTTGTTTCCACTTGTATTTACACGACCTGCACGACGTGAGTATTTATTTTACACTTTGAGGATAGTGCTCCCGCTGATACAAGTGTGGCTTACAATGCGTAACGCAAACAAAATTTGTCCATATGTATTTATTTATTGACTCTTTAATTTAATAGTTTGATATTTTCTTTACTCGTGATGTTTGGTGAGAAGCATATTTGATAATAATTTTACAAATGAGTGCAGTTGAGTCTACAGGTCCAGTCAGTCCAAATATATCTGCGTAATTCTGCGTAAAAAAATCAAAACCAGTGTCTTTAACCCATAAAAACAGAGTGTTACTGTTATGTTAGTTCCCAAATTAATTTTTCCTTTAAATGTAACCTTTCTTAAGCAATTTCTCCCATTATCATAAATTATACTCTCCGTTATGTATTTTTTTCAGTGTAAATCAGGTATTTTCATTGTAGTGATCACTCATTGTACATTTGTATAATGACAATAAAGATCATTCTGTTCTATTTATTAGTATCTATTTTACTGATCATGTACTGGGGCTGGGGGTTATCATACCAAAAACAGAGAAAACTGGAGGAAATAAGTGACTTTTTCAACTAAATCGATCATTAACTGAACATAAACCAAGCATCATTGATGTTGTAGAAGATGACAGTGTTTCCACGGTAACTACGGAGCCTCTGAACATCAAATGGGTCATATGTGATAACTATGAAAAGATGAATAACTGTATTTTACACTAATTATTGACATGTAATGATAGGGTTAGTGGCTCTAAAGTGATTATACATTGGGTTTTCATGGGTTAAATTATGTTTTGTTTTTGTTTAATTCTCCACATATGTGTTTTATTCAGAGGTGTGTGTTTTGGTTTTGGTTTTTTTGGACATGTGTGGCCGTCTCACCGGTGTTGTAGCTGGGTATATCTATCCCCATGGCCGGGCTCTTCCTCTTCCTCGGCCTCCCCTTCTGCGCGGTGCCGGTGCCGTTGAAGTACGGCAGGCTGAGGCCGCCGCCCTTGGCCGCCAGCTCGGCGAAGTTGAGCTGAGGGTGGTAATCCGGTCCCTGCACCAGCGTCTCGAAGTGCAGGCGGCAGTACACCAGGCTGTCCTTCATGCCGAAGTGGTCGCCCGTCGTCAGCGTCTTGTTGCACGTGGTGCACGTGAAGCAGCTCAGGTGGTACACGGAGTCGCGTGCGCGCATCACCATCTCCGACGCCGATATCCCGAGGTGGCAGCGCGCGCACCTCTGCACGGAGAACCTTCTGGAACAGACACAGTGTCAACACACCTCATACACAGAGGCCGAACCCGAGACAGACAGACGGACAGACAGCAGGTTCATCAGGTCAGAAAAGAAGCAGGTTTGGACACGTGACTTTTACGCAACTTTACCTTTTTTCAGGCCTAATAGAAACTGTGCGTAAAAAGGCCCTATAGGTTCATATAAGAAGAATTATATGCGTTTATTAACCTGAATAGATGAACTATGGCACTAGGGTTACTATAGTCCATATTCTATGTCTATATTTGTATCTATGAATTGTGACTAATATTCAAAATCTCAATAAATATATGTTGAGAAAAAACTAATAATAATCTTATATATTTATTTTCTCTAGATGAGATACCTGGGGTTAGTGTAGTCCATATTCTATGTCTATATTTAAATCTATGAATTGTGCTAATATTCAAAATCTCCATAAACATATGTTAAGAAAAAACTAATAATAATTTTATGTACTTATTTTCTCTAGATGAGATACCTGGGGTTAGTATAATCCATATTCTATGTCTATATTTGTATCCATGAATTGTGATTAATATTCAAAATCTCAATAAATATATGTTAAGAAAAAGCTAATAATAATTTCATGTATTTATTTTCTCTAGATGAGATACCTTGGATTACTACAGTCCATATTCTGTGTCTATATTTAAATCTATGAATTGTGCTAATATTAAAAATATCAATAAATATATGTTAAAAAAAAAGAAAATAGTAATTTCATGCATTTATTTTCTCTAGATGAGATACCTGGGGTTACTATAGTCCATATTAAATGTCTATATTTGGTATCTATGAATTGTGCTAATATTCAAAATCTCAATAAATATATGTGAAGAAAAAGCTAATAATAATTTCACGCTTTTATTTTCTCTAGATGAGATATTGGGTGGGTGGGTTGGCACTAGGGTTGCTATAGCTCATATTATATGTCTGTGTTTGCTTGGTATCTATGAATTGTGACTAATATTTAAAATCTAAATAAATATATGTAAAAGAAAAAAAGAAAAGAAGAAGAAAAAGAATTTCATGCATTTATTTTCTCTATCTGAGATACCTGGGTTTATTATAGTTCATATTATACGTCTGTGTTTGCCTGGTATCGATGACTTGTGACTAATATTCAAAATGTATATAAATATATGTAAAAAAAGAAGACAAAAAATAATAGTTTTATGCGTTTATTTTCTCTAGATGGGTTACTTTAGTCCATATTATATGTCTATGTTTGCTTGTATCTATGAATTGTAACTAACATTCAAAATCTCAATAAGTATATGTTAAAAAAAATGATAATTTCTGCTAATCCTGCTCAGTGTCCACATCCACATGTATGTCAAAGTCAACACTAACACATTTACACCCCCATTTTATTTATTTTATTAATTGTCTCCAAACGGCATAAATAATTAACAATAACCCTGTGTTAAATGTGGACACTTCTGACCCTATGGAATAATTTTTTAAATGGATTATTTTCTATACTGTGGAAAAGAAAGTCAGTAAAAATAGGTTACATCTAAACAAAAGCACATAAAGTGAGAGTCCATAACAAGGCTGAGGTTATTGTATCATATAGAGGATATATAGGTTATATGTTAATTTCATATCATAAGTTAAACCCAATTAACACCATGGAAAGCCCATGGGAGGGTGGGATTTTATTAAGACAATGAGGCCTATGTGGGCTAATGTCATTTGAATTTAACACTCAGAGACTGTTGAACCAGGGATAACACTGTTATAGTTCTGTTCATTTAGGGATGTCAGGAGGGTGCAGTCAATCCAATGTGATCTCGGGTTAAATAATAAAAACATAATAACTATAAAAATAATAATAACAGTTTTTTCTTGTATTGTTGATGAAAAATTGAATAACCTGAAATATTATTTTTAAAATGCAATAGTAGCGGTAATATTAACACAAATGCAGAAAACACATCTTTTTTTTTTTTTTTTTTTTTTAATAAGAAATTTCAGGTTTTTGCCTCTTAATATTTCCAGTGTAATTTCTATGGACCGTTAGATGGACCGATTTAGGGCCCGCGACCCTTATGTTTACCACCCAGGGATTTTAAAGGGTTAATCCATTTTTGCTGTAAAGCCATTTAATGAAGACGTGCCCAGTGGGTGTTTGTGGAGACCTGGAAAACGTACACACTTTTTTTTTTTTTTTCCTTCCTTGCTGAGAAAAGTGGAAAAAAAATACGCACACCGTCATTTTTCTTACCTGTAATAATCCTCCTTGCAATAGATACTCCCATCCTTGGCAAAACACGTTAGCTCCGACTCCAGCGCTAGTTTACATTCACAGCATTTCAGACAACGCAAGTGCCACTGTTTGTCCACGGCCAGGAGGTAGTATCTATCCGAAATCTTGCCTCCACATCCGGCGCACAGGGCAGGTTTCTCCGGGCTCATAGAAGGCATGGTCTGGATCAGAAAGACACAGAAGGAAAACAAAAAAAAAAGAGTCAAAATGAACCCAAATATCATAATAAACACACAATCCTGGATGATTATTTTATACAAGTCTTTTAAAGGGAAGTTTAGACCAGGTAGGCTCAGTGGAGAGAACAGGCCTCATATAGAAAGACGAAGAAAACACACCGTTAATGTGTCCACGGTTGTGATTATGAGTCCCAAATTTGAGGTGAAATAGAAGATATTGTAATATTAAATACATTTTTATAGATTCTTAGTGGACTGGTTTCCAAAAGGGCAAAACCAGTCCAGTCAAACTACTAGGACTACTGTTAAAAATGTGATAAAATTATTGCAATTTTGCTCATTTTTAAAGAATTACAGACGAAATGTTTCCAAAAAGTAAAACATTCTACTTAAACCGAGAACTACATTAAAAAAATATTATAACATGATTACAATTTTGCTCGGTTTTACTCTTTTTTCAAAGGATTAGAGACATAATGTTCCCATAAGAGCAAAACCAGTTTAAAAATATTATAAATTACTATAATTTTGCTCTTTTTCAAAGGTTTAGAGACGAGATATTTCCATAAGAGCACTTAAACTAAAAAATATGACAAAATTATTACAGTTTTGCTCTATTTCAAAATGATTTGGGACGAAATGTTCACATAAGAGCAAAACTAGCACAGAAAATTATAAAACTATTACATTTAACATTTAATCTTTTAATAATAACTTCAAGTCAAGTCGTGGCCTCATTTTGGAACATTTTTACGCACAGATATGCGTAATTAAACCCCTATCCAAGTAAAACCCCTGAATTAAATGCAACAAATAAAGGAAACTATTTGACTCCACAGTTTTAACGTGGAACAAGTTTTTTTTTTTTCTCCCAGTGTCGAACCAACCCCTATTTTTTTTTTCTTTTTCTTACCGACTCTCTCCCGTTGAGCTGCATGCCCTTGGCCAGGCGCGACTCCGTTTTCGACCTTCTCTCCATCTCCTCCATGATCCCTTGGATGTGATCCCCGGAGATCCCGTGGAAAAGCATGGCTCCCGGTCCTGGACGCAACGTGCAACTGCCTGCCTCTGTTTTGCAGCCCACAACTTCCATATACCGTTACCGCAGCGCTGCGCCCTGCTCTGTCAGCGCATCCAAATGGACTCACCGACGCACAGAGGCACACCAACCAAAAAAAACAAAAAAAAAAAAAAGAAAAAAACACGACCACAACCAGAACCAGTCCACGGACTCAGCTCAAAGTGCAAAGGCAACTGAAAGAAGAAGAAGAAAAAACACACCTACAGCATGGGTGTAGTAGTAACAGTACTGGGTTTAATAACGCACCAGTTTTTGTTTGGTTTTTTTCTTATTTTTTTCCCTTCTTCTCGTCAATGTCTCTTCCTCCAGAATAAAAAAAAAAATAAAAATAGTCCAAATAATGCGACAAAAAACCGATGTGGAAGTGGTGGTGATGATGATGATGATAGGGAAGGAGGAGGGAGGAAGAAAAGGGAGGAGGAGGGGTGGTGGTGGTGGTGGTGGTTACAGAGCGAAAAACAGTCGCCAGGAAAAAGCCAGAAAAAAAAAAAGGGAAAGAAAAAAAAAAAAAAAAGCTACTAATGACACAAAGTTGTGTTGTTTCTTTTTGGGTTTCTGTTCTCTCCCAGTTGTGTTTTCCCAGTCAGGGTTCCGTGGTGCTTGGAGGTCAGGTTGGGACTGCCTGGATTTGAGATCCGTGTCCTATTTGTGAAGAGAGCAAAGCCTGCCCAGTCTGAATAATTTGGTAGGAGGAGTTCCCCTCTCTCACTCTCCTCTCTCTCTCTCTCTCTCTTCTGTCTGTCTCCTCCTCTCTCTCTCTCTCTCTCCATCGCCACTGATTTTCTATTCACCAACAAAGACCTGTCACTCTTCCCTCAAAAAACTCCCGATTCTGGCTGCGCGAAGGACCACTACTTTATGGTATTGACATTTTCATTACTTTTATTCCCCCCATTTATAGGAGAGGATGCTGGAGTCTAGTGTGAAGTTTACATACATTTCAGTAGCTGCACAGTCTGTTTATTTATCTG
>JAPTGZ010000019.1:9162988-9175492 GCA_029814645.1 Fowleria isostigma
CTGGGATAGGCTCCATGTGACCCCCGTGACCCTAATGAGGATAAAGCGGGTATGGAAAATGAATGAATGAATGAATGTGATCCTGAAGTGACCCGCATACACAAAAGAGACCCTAACATTATACGTGACCCCGCAGGCATGCTTTGTGTTTACAGAAGTGACACGTCTGAGATGCAGAATTGTGACATTTGTCGCAGTTCAGTGACATAAAGGTTGGATAAATGCGACCTGGCTGTTCAGGCATAAGTCACATTGCAAAATCTCAGATACGTATCGGATTCAGGACCACATATGAAAATGGCCTGGGTCGGATTTGAAAAAAATCAGATTTGTACTGTTCAAACTGTCTTTAACAGATCGGATACAGGTCACATATGGACAAAAAAATCGGATTTGGGCCACACTTGCCTGCAGTCTGAATGTAGTTTTAGAATCTCTTTCATATCCAAGCACAACTGGATTAATCAGTTTGGTCCATTAATCGATTTGGATTCTGTTATTGGCAGAACTTGGCTCTGATATTGGTCTGTATTAATGTCAGGCTTCTCAGACATTCAGTTTCACATTCATTGATTGATTTCATTAGTGATGGACATTCTTTAATGCGGGTATTCATTACTTTGACTAATATCCCTTATGCCCTGTCTACATTAACGTGGATATTTCTCTGGACAGATGTACTCTGCGCACACAACAAGGCAAAAATAAGTATAAACTGACAGAAACTTTCAGACAAACCGTAGTTTTTGATGTCCAACCTGTGGACACCGTGTATAATATTGGACAGAACAGACTCAGAGGCTTTAATCTGTCATGAAGGTGGAATTCAGTTGAAAACTTGCGTTACTTTAAGTGTTGATTGTGGTTGTGGAAGTGTATTATTTACATGATGTGGATTTGTCCGTAACACCGGTCTGGTCCGTCTCCCAAAGATATGAGTGCTGACCCCCATCTACTGTAGGTCATACACTGATTTATTCACCTGCATTAAATGTCTAAGGTGCAGCGTCATTACACAAAAACATAATAGACGAGAACAAAAGGGGTTGTGATGCCATTGTTTGTATCTCCATTCCTAAACGTACTCTTGAAAGTGTTTTAAAATCTCATGCTGTGTTTCTGTGTAGTTGAGAGGCCAAAACATAGATAAAAATCTAATTTTTGCCCAGTAACTACACTTATGTGGACAGGACATTAGGTGTTTAGTCAACCACTTTCTTTTTTCTAGTTTAAAACCAGCTTTACCCCCTGTTTGACATTATTATTAATCGATCAGCCTTTGAAAAACACTTGCGTAAGAAAAATATTTATAAATAACTGGACTCCCATTTAATTGCATTTTAACTTGATATAACTTTTTTTTTTGTCTTAATTCCATCCTTATATGTGTGTATATGTATGTATTAGAACCTGAAACAATGTCAAGGTTTTACCATGATGTAGGTTAATGGCTGAAGTTGATTTTTCCTGAATATCTTGGTCCCTGTGGGCTAGGACTTGAAACAACCATGGACTACTAACCGCACTAAGACTGATACATAAGTTGTTACATTCCTTTTCTTTTATACAATAATTTGTTGTGATGCACTGTATGAGTACACATGTGAAATCTAAAGAAGAAGAAGTTAAAAAAAAAAGAAAAATGCTTGTTTGACCTCTAAACTGATGTATTCATTAATCAAATTGATGTTTAATTGAATTGAAATGAACTGGAACTGCATTGATTTGGGAAATCAGTAGTGATACACAGCTCTAAGGCTGCACGAGATTGGAAAAAAATGTCATTGCGATTTTTTTTTTAACCCTGCGATATATATTGTGATTTTCTTCTTCATTTTTGGTGATTTTTTTCTTTGTTTTCTGTAAATTTCTGTTTTGTTTTCAGTGATTTTCTTCTTTGTTTTTAGTGATTTTCTTCTTTTCTGCAATTTTCTGTTTTTCTATAATTTTCTTATTTTTATGGTGATTTTCTTCTGTTTTTGGTGATTTTCTTTGTTTTTAGTGATTTTCTTCTTTTTTTTCAGTGACTTTTCTACTTCATGATTGATAATTTTCTCCTTCGTTTTCGGTGATTTTCGTTACCAGCAACTCATGCCATGTGCAGAGGCGTGGTCTGTTTCAGCAAACTGATTAAGAGCGATTGTGATTGGTGGATGGCTGCGTGCAGTGTGTATCAGATACCCTTGAAATTAGATGAAAAGTTCATTTCCCTCCTACAATGCAGGACCTGCGATGTGAATACTGCGCGCATGTACATCGTGATGACGATGCTCAAACGATATATCGTACAGCTCCGTATAAAACCATATCTAACTGACAGCAAATATCACATTTGTTTCTTATTTATTTATTTTTTTAGCAAGTAATAAGCTTGAAATGTGGTGTAAACTACTAGAAAAATGGCGATGAAAAGAAAATAATCATCTCGGGTTGAATTCTGACCTTACTACGCCGCCCCCCGCTGCCATGTAGACTGATGTAAAATGATCGAAAAGACGAACGACGCAATAGACAGAATGTGTTTTCCTCGGCAATTAAGGGAATCAACCTACTTATTGACATGATATGAGTACTGGTATCCTGACATCTCCACCGTTCTCCTTTAGACCTTCATTTTGCGTCTAAAGCCCAACCCGGGTGGAGCAGAACTAGCGGTACAAGCCTGCCGTCTGCGCTGTCATTTCAGCTTCTATCCACAATATTTACATGTCAACAGCTACGCCCCCAGGGTACGTCTCTCTGTCCAAGGCTGCTCCTATGTTGCCTAACACCCCACAATTACTGTGAAGATGATGGCGTTTATATGCATCTAGTAGCCCAACTGGCCCTTAATTTGGGTTCTGGCCTATTTTTCAAGACACAAAATATAGGTCAGTCTTGATGCCTTTTGTGAGTGTCTGAGACCATTTATCATCTCAAATCATGGAATTCATCTACGAGGGCTTTGTTGTCTTATGGTTAGACACGTATTTATGCTTCCTTTATGATCCATCCAAACCCTTCAGCACACTCTTATTATTAATTATAATCTGCATAGTGTGTGTGGTGTTGTATAGACGTCTAATACCGATGTTAACACATGTGTATTATCTGGATCGGCTTCCAAACCTGATCCTGACCAGGGTTGAAATGCTGCCATCATAATTTACCGTTGTCTTGATGAGGCCAAATTGCATTAAAAGTTGGTTTGTCTCGCGTTGTTGGTTTAGAGTGGAACTGACATCAGCTAACCATCTTGTCAGTCAGTAAGCGGGAAAGAAAAAAAAAAAAAAAACTTGATATCTTGATTTGATTTTTTTTTTTTTCTTTTTAAGTGACGACTTGCAGGAAAGCATAGAAAGAAAAGTGGGGGGAAAAAAAAAGCAAAGATCGTGCTGAAATCTTTTGCACTGCCGCGGCTTTTTCTCGTCTTCACTTGGCCCCTCAGAAAGTTAGGATTCTCCGATATCTGACACATTTTTTTCCTCTAAAGCTCAATCTAAGGCAAAGCGAGTTTATCAGTGTGTCGGAGCTTCAGTAGACGGGATTCGGTGAGTGTTTTTCTGTCAGTATTTCATCCATCAGCGCTACGGACATTGAGACCCCTGTGAATATGTTTAGGATTAGGCACTTTTGTAGACTTTTAACAAATACAGATGTATTGTCATCTCTGCGGAAAGGTTGGCTGACTGACTGACTGTCTGCCTGCCTGACTGAGAGCTGTCTGTCTGTCTGTCTGTCAGCCTTTGCATGTGAACTTCAAATCACAGCTCGGCAGCACCGAGCATGTAGCCGCCAAAGGCAAGGCTTTGCACTGTCATCAGCACCACGCAGCCGCCTCTGGGTGCTGTGCCATGTGACATTAACTGAGATCGATCCTCTCCACACCTCAAGGAGCTGCTGCGCCGCACGGTGTTTTCTCTGATGCACCTCAAAGACGAGAAAAGGAACTCCCTCTAAGCGTCGGCAACTGACTGACAATAAACTGATCACCACCGCGCTTAATCCTTATGAGTTGTCCAAAAAAAATACACTTTGTCAGAGTAAGTAGACACCACCACATGAGACCACACTGAAAACTGGTTCCTTTTAACCTGGTGGAACAGATCCAGCTTTTTGTAAGGTGGAATGAAAACGGTCTAACAGCAGCATGGCTGTTTGTAGGGAGAAATATTTTAAATAAGTGTTTTTAATACTTACCATATTTTTCGTACTATAAGTCGCTCCGTAGTATAAGTCGCACCGGTCAAAAAATGAATCATGAAGAAGAATAAAACATATATAAGTCACACTGGACTATAAGTCGCATTTTTTTTTGGAAATTTATTTTACAAAATCCAAGACCAAGAACAGACATTTCATCTGTTTAGTTTTAGTTTAGTTTAGTTTAGTTTACTTCAAGATTTTGCACTTCATGTGCAGTGGCAGTTCATATACATGCACAATAATCAGTTCTGTTCATATACATTTCATACATGTGTACAATTATACATAGGATTGAGGGGGGAAAAAAAAGGAAAAAAAAAAAAGAGCATGCTATATGCACATCTGCACAAGATCCATATAAGAAGAATCTGCATATAGAAGTATACATCCAGAACTGTACATGAAGAACATGCATATGAGAACATATGTACAAAAAGAGACAAATAGACTTTTAGATCTTGAATATAAACTATACCTAGTGGATTACACAGGAAGGTTTTTGGAGTAGAAATACATAGAAACTATACATGTAACATAAACTGTAAAGGCATGTTATGATAATAATAATAACGATAGAATAAAGAACAGGCTGAATAGGTGTAACATTACTTTTACTTTTTTTTAACTTTTAACTCATCACTTTTATCTTTCTTTGTTTTCTTCGTTACAGTCAGAGTTGCCTCCACTTTTCGCCAGTCCCACGCAAGTTTCTCGCCCATTCCAAACTTTCGTTCGTTGCTTTATCACCGTTTTTCAGCTGCATATTTCACTACTTGCAGCTTTTAATCTGCAGAGTACGATTTTATTTTTGGGGACGTTTGTGTTTTGTCTTTCTCAGTTGTCTTTAAGTTAATGTTTAAATTAATGTTCAGTGGTGCAGGAGTAGCAGATACTGGTAGTTGTCACAAGCCTAGAGCGCCTTCTGGCAGCTGTGGGTAATGTTTACTCCTTGGTCATGTCGGTCAATGTGAAATAACATTTAAGAACATGTGAAATTATAGATGTTAATATGTATATGTCGCAGGACCAGCCAAACGATGAGGAAAAAGTGCAATTTATAATTTGGAAAATATGTTATGTTACATCAATAATCTTCACCCATGTCTTATTATGTTGGTGTGTGTTGTTCCTCATCTAGTTGGTACGTTTTGTCCTTTACCTTCTGGTATTGTTCATACCATTAGCTGGGTTTCCATTACAGTTTTGCGCAAAATAAAAGCAATATTTTTTACAATTTCGACAAAGTAGGTGTTTCCATTGAAGAGTGTTTGGCTTCTGATGCTCGAGTCTAGTGAAGTCCCGTCTCGCGATATGTCATAGTTCTTGCAGAGAGAGAGAGAGAAAGGTACGTCCGTTTGTAACTCGGCTCTCTGCAGGCTCGGAGGAAAGAGTTAAAGTTCTTACAATTGCTTCAAAAAGAGCCATTACAAGGACCTGGCTCAAAACGGATGCGCCCCATGAGGATCAATGGCTTGATATAATAGAAGAAATTTACTCTATGGAAAAACTGACTTAGTGCCTTCGGATAAGGGACATGTCGTCATAAAGCGCTGGAGAAAATGGCTGGACTATAAACAAAATAATGTATAATTATTACAGTCTGTCTTTTAAATATTTGGTATTCCACTAGTGACCCCTGGTTTCTGTGTTGTAATGTCGGTTGATAAAACAAATAAAAATAAAGTGTAAAAAAAAAACAACTGCCCCCCCATTGTAACTGTTAACAATACTGCTCACCTTGTCTTAAATAGTTTCAGTGACACTTTTATGGCAAAACTAAAGCTGTCATACCTGATAAAATACAGTAACAGCCTTGGAACATGTGAATTCACATCTTTTATGCGTATTACCTTAATAATAGAGTTATTAATTTTCTGTTTTTTAATAGATGTTATTTTTTGACTAAAGCAGATGGTGAGACCATATGGAGAGAAATATGTGATTACATGAAGAACGCGTGGTTTTTTTAAGCCAGCCAGCCAGCCAGCCAACAATCAGTGATGGCATCATCACCATTAACCTGTATGAACACAGTCTCATCTCTGTACGCCACCCTTCAGTTTTCCGTGTATTTAGCGGTAAAGTTTTGACATTTCCGATCACGTCGCTGCATCTGCGTCTGCTTGATTCTATTGTACTATAATTGTACAGCAGCTGAATATACAGCACAGACAAAGTTGGAGAGTAGTCGTGTTGGTGAATGCCGGTTTGTTTTTTCTTCGCCAGCATGTTTGTTAGGGATCGCATTCGCCTCCAGAGCCGCGTGTTGTGTTGAAGATGCAGTCATGCGGAGCCGATGTTTGACATAATGTTGGACCAGTATGGAATCTGACTGGGAATATCAGCGCTGATACGTGGTGATACACAGAGGCTGTCACAAAGGTTGCATCCATATGCTGTGCCACTCATTCGTGAAGCTGTGAAATTGGGTTGCATCCCAACTAGCCTGGAGACAGTATCACTTTCACTTGTGTGTTTCTGCCTCCCTCTGTATCCCTCTCTCTGCCTCGTCTCCCCCTGTTTCTCTGCCTTCCTCTCTCTCGGCTCATCCCACTGAAGCTTTTTTTTTACATAGCTGGGAAGACGGAACAACTAATGTGGCATTAATAGGGTCACATCATCTCCATGCAGCTCTTTCTTTCTTCTCCTTCCAGTGAGGCTGAGGCTGTTGTTTATCTTCTTCAGATGTAGCTGTAGAAATGGTTTAGAAATCCCCCAGGCCAGCATCTCTCACATGTGAAGCATGCCAGTTGATTTTTTTTTTCTTCTTTTTGGCTGGTAAAGCAGGCTCTACCTTAGAGGTTGTTTTTTTTTTTTTTTTTTATCTTTTTGTTTATTCATATGTTAAAGCATTGGAATTAATATTAAGAGCTCCCTTATAAATTCCATCCTAATTTTTGACCTAATCTGAACCAATATTGTGATATTTATTCAGTAATTTCTAATGTGTTTTTAATCAAGGTGGGGATTCAATACCGACACAATCAGTTGTAATTTAACGGGGGCAGTTTAAACATGATTTACCTCCAGCTTTCACTGTTGCTGTCACTCCCCATGCTCATTTGTAACAGCACAGTGTGACCAATCGCGACTAGTAAACTTAAGGAGCATATCATCGTTTAAGAAGTTTCTCCTTTCTCCAAACCTCTGGTCACTAAATCAGCATGAAATGTAATGCCATTTGCAGTGTGCAGCCTGAGACTGGATATGCAAAAGGGAAAAAATGTTTTAAACGTCTTTGAGTGTGTTTTTCTTTCTGCTGGCCTTTGAAAGATCCCAGTTAATCTGCTTACTCCTTTAATTATGAGTGGAGGGGCCGGGCCTCCTCCCAGTCAGAATAAGGCTACTGATCCAGAAGTAAAACGATGACCACCACAGTTATTCCATCCTTTAGGGTGTGCAACCCCCCTGGTCGTCTTTAGCCGGCCTTCGTCTCCTCCTCCCCTGCTGTAGCCTCCCTAAGAGGGAAGAAAGCTCCTTGTCCTGACAATAGACATTTTTTGCCATATGTTGGCTTGACATCTTCATCAGGTTCACAGCAGGTTACTTTAGTTAACTTTCACTCCACTGCCTGATGGGATTTTCTCCCTCTGTTTCTCCAATCGGCCTGGGCTCAAAGTCTAGACGGCCTCCGAGGCAAGGTCCTCCTAGGCCTGTGTCCACAATGCCTGTATTGTGGACGCTTAGTAGCGGTAGCTTCCTCCCGTTACAGCGAACAGGCTAGTGCTAAAACAATGCTTTTGTCCAGGGGCATACGAGGGGGCCTAATCCACTACATACTGTGAAATAAATCTCTCTCAAAGATGAGAGAGTGAGCGAGCGAAACGCAGTGAATGAAATCACTGCCAAGGAGGTTAGAGTGCAGCAGTTTAACCCCTGGCCAAGAAAGAGGGAGGAGAGGAGGCAAAGGGAGCGAGAGAAAGGAGGAACAAGGATAGGCAGGCGCTACATCCCTTCATCTCCGGAGCACGAATGGAGGAGAGGGGCTGCCGGTGGCTTTCACAGCCTCTCTTCTCACCAGAGGAGCTGCTGTTCACCATATGGGATTTGGCCTCTCTTAACAAACAGGCCTCCTATTCACTCCCAACACACATTCAGTCGTTCATGGAATAAGGTGAAAAAAGAGCATTTTTTATGCCTTTAGAACACTGGATGGCCATGAGGCTCGAAGTCTGTGTTTGATTCATAGTATAGAGAATTATAAACTAAGGGCTTTTATCTAAATGTGTATTCACACTGGATTTAGGGTTAGACCTTTTTGTGTTTTTACTGAAATCTCTCTGTTTTTAAAGCCAGAACCATGCATTCAATTCCCTGTTGTTGAGCTGCAAAGGTGATCCTATAGAACCACAAATATAGGCCTCTGCATTGTTGGGTGTATTTCATACTTATCATAAGCTTTTTCCAGTGGTTTTCAAAGGCTTTTTTGGGGGGTTTCATTTAGGCTTCTTGGTTTTCTGTGACCAGTGACATAAAGTTGAATAATTTAGGAGGTATAAGATTTCTTATACACTGGTGTGAGGCGCCAACTTTTCCCTCCAGCCAGCAATATGAGGGCAATATTAGGAATGACATCCTCTGCCAACAGCTTCTTTTTAACCTACTTGGAAATCTCAAGAAGCACTGATTTATGCCAAGATAAAGATGCCAACATTATTCATTTTTAGCCTACTTGGAAGTGCCAATAATGGCAGATTTATGCAGAGAATTGAAGAAATAGGAGATGAAAGGGTAGGCTTATTTGTTGTTTCACTCATGTATCAGGGCACGTATATCTCGCTAATTTATTCTGTTTAATCCCTTCGCATTTAACGATCCAGCCGAGAAGGTCCGAAGGAAGTTCGTCAGTTGGGAGAGGCAGAGGTCTAACTCTGACTCCCAGGCAACCCATCCGTCTTTTCCCTTACCTCAGCCTTCCACCTCCCACTCCTTCCCTGTTGCCCCGCTCTCAGTTCCCAGCACCCTTCACCTATTAACCCTCCTTTCTCTTCCATCACGTTCCTCCTCCTTTCTCTTAAAGACAGGCATCTCAGGAATAGCCAGAACATTGATTTTTCTCGACCATCTGAACCACCACAGACCTCCTCTCCCCTGTATCTGTGTCAAAGCTCAGGGGCCGGCTTCATGTCTCCCCCCCCCTCCTCTTCGCGGCTGTTGGAGGTCAGCCATATTTGGGGTCCTCCGAGATCAATAGACATGTTACCGCACAGTAAATATTCACTCTAGATTCTGCAATCTCTGTCTCATCACACGCTCACAGCAAACGGAGATGAACGGTCACTCCTTAAGCTTGGCTTGCCATCACATTTGCCCAGCTACATTTCCCAGGGTGTGAATGGAGGAATCTAACTCTGGATAGGTGATTTCAATTCAATTCTCACCCACTGGATCTGTTTACGCTCCACCGGGGTGAAATATGCTATAGGTTGTTTTCCCGTTGTCACTCTGACTGTCGCTCCTGACACGTCAAATGGCCTGTTTTTGTACTATTTGCAACAGCTCTTTATAGATTCTATCAACTGTAGAAAATACAATAAACACATCTGGAAATCATTGTTATTTGTAAGGAGCCTTAACAGGATATTAAATGAAAAAAGATGCACGTACTTGGTAGATGGATAACTGTGCGATATGACGATATACCGTACATTATGTGACATCAGATATTAATTCTTTTGTTGGCTCGTATTGAATTATGTTGTTTATTCCATTGTGGGGTGAATCACTGGTGATAATATTTTGCATTTTTTTATACAGTGCAGGTGGAAACAAGAAACTGGCAAGAAAATGGGGGGTGATTTCAAACAATTCCATTGCATTCTACTTGTATAGCATCAGTCAAAATATATGATCAACTCAAGACACTTCGCTAATTTAGTTAAAGTTCTAAAGCTGGATTTATAGTTGCACATAGGTACGCCATATCTGACACCGTCACAGTGAGGAAGTGTGGTTTTTCTCCAAATTGGCAGGTGACGGTATCGGCAAGTTTTAAAGCTGAAACTTCACTCTGTGGTTTTGATATCTTCCGGTCGGTATTTCCTGTTTAAATAGTGATGAACAATTGTTAAGTGTACGTCACCATAAGCAAATCCGCGTGTTTCCAAATATAAGTGGCAGATGACTCAGGCATTTCCAGAAATTTGTTGTGGCATTGCACTGTGGGTAGTGCAGTTCCACGCAGTTGCAATAGCAGCAGCAAAAAATGCCGTCAAGCCAAACCCAGCGGGTTCTCTCTGTGCGGAACTACGCTTCCCACAATGCAACGCTGTGACAAATTTCCAGAAATACCCGAGTCACCTGCCACTTATGTTTGTAAACACAAGGATTTGTTCATGGTGGAGTGAACTTCGGCACTGCTCACCGTGAGGGGAGAGATTAAGGTACGTAATCACAGAAAGATTTATGGATTCATGATACTTTGGCTATGACTCGGGTTTTACAGATTTGATAAAAAACTGTCGACAAAAGTCATGCGCAGCTTTAAATGTGAATTGAAATAAATGTTATTTACTCACTAACTTATGACGGCGTATAAGGGCCGCATAAGAAAAACAAATCACTTGTCACTACGAGAATAAAGTTATAATATTACAAGAATAAAGTCATAGTTTAAAAAAAAAAACTTGTAATATTTTGAGAATAAAGTCGTAATATTACAAGAATGAAGTTGTAATATTACGAGAATAAAGTCGTAATATTATGAGAATAAAGCCGTAATATTACAAGAATAAAGTCGTAATTTTATGAAAAAAGGTTTGTAATATTATGAGAATAAAGTTGTAATATTATGAAAATAAGTTTGTAATATTATTAGAATAAAGTCGTACTATTACAAGAATAAAGTCGTAATTTTATGAAAAAAGGTTCGTAATATTATGAGAATAAGTTTGTAATATTATGAGAATAAAGTCGTAATATTATAGAATAAAGTCGTAACATTACGAGAATAAAGTCGTAATATTTTGAGAATAAAGTCATAATATTACGAGAATAAAGTTGTTCCAGTTCAACAGAAGTGAAGTTGTTGCTTCACTTGTTGCGTTCGCTGTGACAGGAAACTCTGACCATCAAATTAATTTCAAAATATTATGACTCATAAAAGTACAACCCTATTTTCGAGTTTTTAAAACTACAACTTTATTTTTTATTCTTATACACTGTCATACTCACTAAACCAGCTCGGGCTTACATGTTTTGAATAGAAACATGCCCTGGAATGGTGTTGGGATTGAAGGGACAGATGTCCTCCTTTTATTGGTGGGAAGCGGTAACAAGATTTGGCAAACTCTATCTGGAGCTACGGCCTGTTTTGGACGGTTAGTCAAGTCAAGTCAGTTTATTTATATAGCACATTTAAAAACAACAGATGTTGCCCCCAAGTGCTTTACAGACAAAGGTAGTAATAACAGTAAAAAGGGTAGAACATAAGCTAAAACATGAGAAAATTAAGACTCTGGGATAGAAATAATCAATAAATGCATAAGTTAAAATAAGTAAATAAATAGAGATCAAACATGAACATCTGAGATAAAGAGAGATTAAAAAAAAAAGAAAATTTTAAATGGAGATAAAAACGGCAAATATGATTCAAACAAAAATAGAGTAAAAAGAAAAATCAAGAAAAACAAGAAGATTATGTCAGACCAAACTTAAAGAGAGGCTAAAAAGATGTGTTTTCAAGTTAGATTTAAAACTGGCAATAGTTGGGCAGGATTTGATGTGAGGTGGGAGACTATTCCAAAGCTTTGGCAAATAAACAGAAAAGAAAAGATCACCTTTGTTTTTGAGGCATGTGAGGGGGATTGTGAGGAGTTGTTAAGAGGACAACCCGAGTTATATAGCACTTTTAATAACTCAAAAGTCACAAGTTATTTGAAGTTTTTATTTTTTATTTATTTATTTTTTTATGAAGACACATCTGGACTGACTTTGGCGGTTAAATATTGATACATTACCTTTAACCCATAAAGACCCACCACTATTTTTGTATCAGTTCCCAAATGAAATTTTCTATACAGGGTTCATTTATTTACTCAAAAGTCACAAGTTATTTGAAGTTTTTTTTTTTATGAAGACATCTGGAAATTAAGGTCTGGAAAAAGTGTGGAATTTAGAAATTTCAAATATGCAGGAACTCTGTCTATATTTAACCTTTTGAACCCATAAAGACCCAAACATCCACCATCTACCAAAACCATTCACTCAAATAAACTGTAAAATATCTTTTGATCCACTAATCCATGTAAATAATTGGTGTAAAATACAGTTGTTCATCTTTTCATGGTCATCAGATATGACCCATTTGGACATTCAGAG
>JAPTGZ010000019.1:9186220-9200501 GCA_029814645.1 Fowleria isostigma
TTCCTTCCCCCTGTCTCCTCTTCCTCCTCCTCCTCCTCCTCCTCCACTCTGTCTCTCTCCGTCTCATTGTACGTCTGTTGCTGGTAATGAAAAGCAGTGAGCAGGTCTTCAATAACTGACGAATCAGTAATTATCATGCAACCGTGACAGGAATGCACACCTCTGTTTTCCCATTTCTTTCCTCCATCTCCGTTTGCATCTTTCGCTTTTCTCTCTCTCTCTCTCTCTCATTGTTCTCTGGTGTCTGCCTCCTTTTGTTTCACATTTAAGGCATTATCGGACTCAAATCTGTCACTGATTTACAGTACTTCTTGGTCCATGTTCCTCCCAAACCAGTCAGAAAAGTATACTCACATTAAACACCTAAAAGTCTGCATGGCTGAAGGAATACACGTTTAACCCATAAAGGCCCAAATATCCACAAGCAACTAACATTATTTACTCACATGACATTTTTAATAAGAATTAATCCACTAATCCTATCAGTACATGTAAATAATTAATGTAAAATGGACTTGGTCGTCTTTTCGTGGTCATCAGTTTTGATCCATTTGGACGTTCAGAGGCACTGATTCGCCATAAAACCCCATGGAGTTTAATAAATGGCAGTTAAATTAAGTTAAGGAAATGTTTTACTAAAAAACGTCACTTTTTCTTCTGTTTTTTACTGTTTCATTATCATAGCCCTCAGCTTTAATCTAAAGTTTTATGGACATTAACATGATTGGTAAATTAAATATAGGAAAATACCTGATTTTTGCTTAAAAATGCAAAAATATTGAGCATAATATTATAATGAATTGCTTAAAAAAGGTTAAAAATTTTGAAAAAATCATTTGGAAACTGGCACAAAAGTAGCACGGAGTCTTTATGGGTTAATATGGACTCGAATGATAATTTCAGCTTGTTCCAAATAGGATTTTATTTTCATATTTCCTGTACTGAATATGTTTTCTTTACATTTTGGTTACACTTCTGTATAATAAAGACAAAGCCGAATCAACAGTTCCTCTGGTACATCATCCCTTTCATTTTTCCAGTCTCATCTATTTACGGTAATTACATTCGTTAACACAGATATTTTAACTTTAATCTGAGGTTTTATGGACATCGACATGATCGGTAAATTAAATCTAGGAAAATACCTGATTTTCACTTAAAAATACAAAATATTGAGCATAATAAATTGTGATAAATTGCTTAAAAATGGTTAAAAATTGAAAAAAATTCATTTGCAAACTGCCATAGAAGTAGCATTGGGTCTTTATGGGTTAATATGGACTTCAATGACAATTTCAGTTTGTTCTACATAGGTTTTTATTTTCATGTTTTTGTATTGAATGTGTTTTTTTTACATTTTGGTTACACTTTTGCTGAATCAACAGTTCCTCTCATATATCATCACTTTCATTTTTCCAATCCCATCAACCTACTGTTTATTTTATTCTTTAGCCGAAACTCTAGTGACTTTGATATATAGAGAGAGATTATAAATATTTGTTTCACTTCCAAGTTAAAGGAGTTTTTTTGATTGATCAATCAAATAACCCGAGTGATACAGTTTTTGAAACTCCAGAAGAACTAATTACATTTGATGACGCAGATAACTTAACTTTAATCTGAGGTTTTATGAACATCTACATGATTGGCAAATTAAATCTAGGAAAATACCTGGTTTTTGCTTAAAAATGCAAAAATATTGAGCATAATATGATAAGTCGTGATGAATTGCTTAAAAAAAGGTTAAAAAAAAACCTGGAAAAAATAATTTGCAAAAGTACCATTAGGTCTTTATGGGTTAATATATAAATAGGTTTTTATTTGCCTATTTCCTGTATTGAATATGTTTCTTTTACATTTTGGATACATCTTTGCTATAATAAAGACAAAGCCAAATCAACCGTTGCTCAACATTTGTGACTTTTACATAGAGAGATTAAAATATATTTGTTTCACTTTCAAGTTGAAGGAGTTTTTTTATTGATCAATCAAAAAAAAACCAAATTACACAGTGAGTGACACAGTTTTTGACACTTCTGCAGACGAACTGATTACATTTGATAACACGGAGAACTTACTTTTAATCTGATGTTTTATGGACATCTACATGATCGACAAACTAAATATAGGAAAATACCTGATTTTCACTTAAAAATGCAAAATATTGAGCATAATATTACAATAACTTGTGATAAATTGCTTAAAAAGGGTAAAATTTTAGAAAAATTCATTTGGAAACCGCCATAAAAGTAGCACTGGGTCTTTATGGGTTAATATGGACTTAAATGACAATTTTGTTTACATTTTTGCTATAAGAAAGACAAAGACAAATCAATAGATCCTCAACATTTGTGACTTTTACATAGAGAGAGATTAAAAATATTTGTTTCACTTCCAAGTTAAAGGAGTTTTTTGATTGATCTATCAAAAAAAGCCAAATTACACAGTGAGTGACACAGTTTTTGAAACTCCTGCAGAAGAACTAATTACATTGGATAACACATGGTTTAGTCAGAGCTGTAATACTGATGATTCTGATGCTAATCCTGTTTCCTTCATGTCCCTGCTGAGATAATGAAAACCTAAATTTATCTCAACCCTTCAGCTTTGACGACTTCAGTCAAACCTTGGTCGAAATTGCTCATCGAGTTAACGGATTAGTTCATTTCAGCAGATGTTTAGGTGATAAGTTCACTATTTACACACTGTTTTCCACATAACTTCACCTGAACTACCTGTTTGATCTGTCAGATTGGGTTTAGCTCGCTGTGTTCAGATCTGAGCACTTCTACCAGTTAATACCAGAATATTGTCACAAATGCAAATCCGTGATTTAATATCCCTTTTATTTTAAAGGCCTGCTGTTTACCCTAACAATGACTGCACCCTCACAGCAGGGGCTCTTTGTTATTTCTGTCTCGATGCATCTTCACAGTACCAGTCTGAATCCAACTTGATCAAAAATGATCACACGTTCTGGAGTAATATGTGCATTTATCTGACTGAGTCACTTTCCTGTTGTTTCTTGTGACTTCTTGACTCCTGTGTGTGCGTGTGATTTTTGCTCCGATAGTTACAGGTGGATTTCACGGAAGCAAAGCAAGACATGTAGCATATAATGGGATATAATGATTACTGGTATAACGATAAACCGCGGTAAAATCCCAGTGGTTAGTATTAGCATTTCAATTTGAATTATCATGAAAACCATGATGAATTACCGCACTTTGAAAACTCACAGTAATACTTAATTAGACTTTCCAACATTTACTGAAGGAAATTAAGCTGTGTGTTTGCCTCTTGCCAGATGATGGACTTGTGGCTAGGTGTAAAAGCAAGAAATAGTCTTGTTCTGAGTCTGGGTTTGGGTTGTAAAAAGATGTTTGTAGATTTTCTAACGTAAAACCCAACCCTCTCAAATTTAGAATACGAGTGTCTACCCCGCCCCCATTCAGGTTGATTTTTTTGGTTGATGTTGTTAAAGTGTCAAAAATGAAAAAGCAAAAGCTTTGTAAATCTTTACATTCTATTGTAAAATGGATGTGCTTATTCAATAAAAATATTAATAAAAAACAAAGAAAACCCAACCCTTTCCACTCAAAGTTAGAGAGGGGCCGATTTCAGCCAATCAGCTGTCACCATTCTCTTCCCATTGTATGTGAATGGGGTTTGGTGTGGCGTTCTGGTGTGAAAGCCATATGGGATACCGTTACGATGTGTCACATACGTAATCTCTGGGCTGGGCCTCACATTTGTCATATTTAGAAATAATTTAAAGTTTTTTGCAACTTTAACAAAGTCTGTGCAACGGAATGTCAGTCCAGATACTGGCACATCTTTTGAGACCAGGTTCGTCTTCAACGCATAAAGAACCATCTTCACCACATGAAGAACAGTTTTCAATGTGTAAAGAATGGTCTTCACCACTTAAAGAACGGTCTTCAAGTAGAACATCTTCAACGTGTAAAAAACAGTCTTCAACACCTAAAGAACGGTCTTCAACACGTGAAGAACGGTCTTCAATGCATAAAGAACAGTCCTCAATGTGTAAAGAACAGTTTTCTGACAAGTAGAACCATCTTCAATGTGTAAAAAACAGTCTTCAACATGTAAAGAATTGTCTTCAACAAGTAGAACCATCCTTGACAAGTAGAACACTCTTCAACGCGTAAAGAATGGTCTTCAACATGTAAAGAATGGTCTTCAGCATGTAAAGAGCAGTCCTCAATGTGTAAAGAACGGTTCTCAACGCGTAAAAACTGGTCCTCAACGCGTAAAGAATAGTCCTCAACACGTAAAGAACGGTCCTCAACATGTAAAGAAAGGTCTTCAAGGTGCAAAGAACGATCCTCAACGTGTAAAGAACGGTCCTCAAAACGTAAAGAACGGTCTTCAATACACAGGGTTAGGCTTCAAGAACATTGGGAAATACTTGCACTACGGATTTGTTTCCATGTGGTTGTATTGTTCTTACATCCACATGACTTTGTTTAATGTTGGTATATACACTTGATTTCTGCCAATGTAAATATGCTGGCATTTTTACATTTTAATCTCAGGTGAACAATGTTTCTGCCAACAAAGTACATTGAGCGTGTTATTTTATGTGTTTTTTTTCTAAATAAAACTGGTTAATTTATTGCAGTGTATGTATAAGTACTTTTTGGACATTTTGAGCACATTTCAACAATACCGCGATTAAAATAATAATATTGTGTCTGTGCCAAAAGTGGCCGCAGCAACAAAACATGTCCTGGAGAAAATCACCGGACAGATGAGCACAGCATCCCATCACTATGAAAAAACAAGAGAGAAAAAATAAAAAAAAAGAGAGCAAGACAACAATATGTGCGTAGGCTAAATATCTCTGTGCACAGCAGCCAAGCCACTGAGTTTAAACAGCTCTCCAGCCTCTCTGATCCACTTTGAGGAATAAACGGGCTAGTAGAAAGATGCTTGAGGCGATGTCTGCCTGCCCCACAAGAACCAGAGCACAGAACAAGAGTGTGAGTGAGAAATTACAGACTTTCAGAGGTAGGCACAGGAAATACTGGCGAAGGAAACGGATTAAAAAAAGAGCAGCAGAAACCAAGGAAGATGAAATAAAAAATAAACATGTGTTGACATGGGCCTGCCTCATCCACTTCTCCAACATTGGTCCTGTTTACAGCCCCCCCCCCCCATAGCCTGGCTTTTCTTTCATTCTGTTGTCGACCACATCGTTTGTGTGGATAGGATGGCCCTTAAGATGGCTAGTTAGTGTGCTGTGTACAGAGGGATTGGCCTTTTCCCCCATATACATAAAGGCTGTATTCACGGGCCTCATTACCAGGATTAGGGCTCCTTTTCCTCCTTTGTGGGGCTGGAGGCTGGAGTCCTCCGTAGCCACAGTCTCTGTCTCTTTCTGTGGCCCGGGCTGGCCAGCATATGGCAGCAGCAGCCAACAGTCTCCGCGGAGGGGCTCAGGGCTCAGAGCAAGGCCTCCTTTTGTTTAGGCCGTTATTGTTGCTCAGCGTAATGACATTTGTAGGCCGTAGGATCGGGGTGGAGGGGTTAGTCTACCCCAGGGGAGAAGGCGAAAGAGAGAGAGAGGGAGACTGAAAGAAGGAGAGAGAGAGATGGAAGGAGGGGGGGGGGAGAGGCGAAGACATGTAGGCAGACAGGAGTGTGGATTATGGAAATATGAATTGATTTTTTTTTCTGTTCTGTGGTAGAATAGAAAGCTCAAAGGAGAACAGACTGCAGGCTGGCTGGCACGCCGGGGTGGTGCTGGGGAAATATGAAGTGAGAGGTGCTTGCTCCCTCTTTCCCTTTATTTCTTTCTCTCCTCTCTTTTTTTTCCCCCTCCTGTTCTCTCTCTTTCTGCCTCAGCCCCTGAGACTCTCCATGCCCTGGTCATCCACATATGCCACTTGGATACAGAGGAGAGAGAGAGGTGGCTCAAGCATATATTAGAATTGCAAGAAGGTTTTTTTTTTTTTCCTCTCGCTCCTTTTTTTTTTTTTTTTTTTTTTTTTTTTTGCAAATGAAGCAGACAGATGGAAATCTGTCCGTTTCCTCTCAGATCTCATCCCAAAGTTGTGGAAAAAAAAAATACACAGCAGACAAAACACACACACACTCGCACACACACACACACACACACACACACACACACACACACACACACACACATACTCAAATACTTCTGCTACTTAATTCAAGCGAACCACAGTGTGGTATAGAGAAGGCCAACTTCTCTGTAGAGAACAGACGATGATATGATAAACACTCAGCAAATTCCACCAGCAGATTCCCATTTCACAACTTATGAAGACTGCGAGCAACTGCACTGTGTTAAAATGTTAAGCTGGATACACACCTCTGCAAATTGCTCCGCTCTCAGCTCAACAGTTTTTACATTTTTAAAGGAATTCATCAACATTTCTACTGACTTTCATGCACAGTTAGACGGAGACTGCACTACTGCTGAACAGTGAATCTGAAACTACCGTCTGCGGCCGGTTACCGCTGACTGACTCTGTCCAAAGGTCCCATATCCTCCCAACGACACCTTTTACTTGACTCGTCTTTTAAGTTTTATAGACCATGTGCTGGCGAGTTTTCTAAGTGGTTACCGTAACGGCGACAAGACTTCAGATATTTCACTGCATCTGGTTAAGAAACAGTCTTGAACATCATTATGGTTTTTTTTTTTTGGTTCATTCTAAATGGAGGAGATGTAAGACCATAGCTGCAGGCTCTGCCTAGCTCAGAGAATGCCATCGACCTTCTCATCGAACTCTGGCAAGAAATAAAATAAGTGTAATTCCCACAGTTACAGACTTTTCCTTTAAGGTTGACGTGCTCTGACGATAACCTCTAACTTATAATGTACTTGTTTATCCTGTTTTTTTCATATGAATCGGTGTGTTTCTGTGGTTATTCAATTAAAACTGAGGAGTTTGTTTTTGTTCAACCATTAGTTTTATTCTTTAACAGGCACAAGCAATGGATGGTATGAACAATAATGTGTATCACAGTATTTGAAAGATTCTGATGGTATACATTTGGGTTTTTTTTACTCATTACTGGACTTTAAATAGGTTTGTAGCTTATTTTATTGCCATGAAAACATGAGGCATTTGATTTTTATTTTTTTGTCATATTTTGTTTAATAAAGTAATGAGAACATACAGTAGAAGAAATTATTAGACCATCAGAAGTCACCAAAAACAGTGGTTATGCAATCCAGTACTAACTCCTGTGTGTATCACATGATTAAAACAGACAAAAGAAAACATGGAATGTCTAAAATCACTGTCAGTACGACATAGATATTGATGTAAGAACTTGTGTGATTTTAGTTATTATCAACAGGACCATGGAAAATGGATAGATATCAACTCTGAAATTAAACTCTAATGAGCTATTTTTGTTGTTGTCATTATATTTGTCCAAACAAATGTACCTTTAGTTGTACCAGGCATTAAAATGAACAAGAAATTGAAGAAAACATAAGGTGGTCTAATAATTTTTTCGGCGACAATATGAGGTCGATTCAGAATATAAACACGTTTTACAGTGCAAAATGTAACATAGTGAAAGCTGAGGAATTTTAACACAGTACCATATCTTCTTTTATAGAACATAATATTAATTCTACCATTTATGGTTGTGTTTTAAGGTTATGTTTTTACTGAATTAATAGCAGTTTCATCTTCGTTCTACAGGGTTTCATAGGAGTTTTAGTGATATTAGAGCTGTAAAGACTGACTGATTACGATATGAATCAACAGCTGTTTTATAAGTGATAATTAAATAGTGTTATTTTGAAGAACAGACGGGGAGTAAATTCTCTGTGTTCATATTTTTTAAAATGTGGATATGTTCTGGTTTCTTTCCTCCTCTGGTTTGTTCATGATCCAAAGATCATCGGTGTACTGTTGCAGACTTTTATGGATGTCATGTCAGGCTCTGGGAAGTGATTTTTTTTTTAAACATTTCTTGATGTTTTATAACCAACAATTACTGTATTATTGCAAATATAAGCAGAAAATCAACAAAAATCATTCAGATAATGGTCCATTGCAGACCTAAACAGCAATGTAGCAAAGTACTTGATTTGTAATTTAAGCACTTGAAAGTGTATGCAATCTCTGTGATTTATTTATTTATAATATTAACTCTACCAGGTTAGATGTCAAGCCAAAGCTACTTACACAGAGGTGATACATTTTCAAAAATAAAACTTATTGTCAAAAAAGAAAAATAGCGGGTGTTCTTATGTCGACTCCAGGTACATTTTCATCTTGATCTTTGGCATCTTGATGTTTGGTGTGTCTAAAGGATGCCAAATGACGTTCCTTTTTTGGATGACATTTTATGTTCTTCTTTAATTCCCCAAATTTTAGCTATTCTGAAACATAATTTTAGATGTTTATAGCATAATACAGTGTACATTATCATGATAAAAAGCGAAAAAAATGATTACGAGTATATGTTTTTTTGTAAATATGTATTTTACCCCAGTGATAAGGTGCTGTGCTGGACAAAATTTAAAATGTGTACGAACCCCGAACAAGAACAATAAATTCAAACCTCGCATCATAACTTGAAATTTTGAATAATTTTGATAAAATTAAGTGACCCTGACCTTTGGTTTTTTATGTAATTTTATCCTTGAGTCCAAATCACTGAGCTATCACGTTCATGAAAGTGAAGTTGACCTTTGACGTTTTGTATAGAAACGTATAGAATATAATATATAATAGAAACTATATAGAATATAACTGCATCATCATATTATCGTAGTGCACATTTTTGCTATTTTCTTCATAACTGGTGGAAAAATTCTCCAGTTATGGTGGAAAAAAACATGTTAAACGAGGCCTCAGCGTCCTTAACTGTTGATCTTTCCAGTTCATCCTTGAATCCAAGTGAAATTTTAAAACATTTTGTTAGATATGTGATGTGTAAAATGTAATGGAGATATGTCAACGGATGGAAAAACCCTCCTATAGAGAAGTGTAGATGCATCTAAAATTCACACCTTATATGAAATTTAAAATTGAAATGGAGCATTCCCTAGCTGTACATTTTTGACATATTGATTAATCAAATCTTCAAGGCACATACTAATAACACATTTACTGACTGTAATGTCATTTACTGTCATTATGTTTTCCGCTTCTTAAGAATTGTTTGCCAAAACTTCAACATTTTCTCTCACAAACCACTGTTGCAGGAAATTGCAAGCTACATAAATTACATAAACTTTTTTTTTCTGGCAGCCTTATTGCAGCATAATATCCAGAGAGAAATAAAGGAAATATTGAATTATAAATACATTTCACTGCAAGGTTTTCTCCCAGCTAAGAACTGAAGTTGATGTTAACTCTCTATGGCCATTCCACACATTTTAATAAGGAACCTTTGATCTTCTGCTGCATACTGCATCGGCTTGATAGTATAACATGCTGTTTTTCATTTATGCCAAGGTTTCAGTAGGTGCAGTTCGATCCGGAAAGGAAATTTCTTTGCTTTGATACCGACTCGTGCGTTGCTATGTGTAATCAATTTGTGATATTTAATACATTCACTCAGTTGTGTTGGGAGAGGTAGTAGGTATTTTCTCCCTACACATGACCAATTTGTTGGTGACTTCGTAGGTATATCTATGTATCACGGTTCATATGAGAGTAATACAGGAGTCCATAAAGTCTCTTTACAATTTAAGAAATTTACTATAAAAACAAAGGAATAAACAAATCTGTGGACATGATTAAAAATAAAAAGTAGATATTGGAGCTTTTTTGCCTTATTTAATCCACCTCTAAATGGGCACCATTAGTTGGATGAAGACATCAAGACAGTACTGGATTATTTGTCATGTTGGCTGTATCACAGCCTTATCAGTGGTATCAATGGGTGTATTCACACCTGGAAAGTCCTTTGGTCCGCTCATTTGACTCGAATCAAATGTGGACTTTATTTTTTTTTGTTTGGGTCAGATTGCATTCTCATTGTACTTTTTGCTCTTGGACCAACATTTGTATGTGATGAGCAGCACTGGCATTGGACAGAAGTGTTGGGGCGGGATGAATCAGAGATGGTGGGTGTTGATGAAAACTAACATGGAGGTCCTATGTGTAGTAGGCCCAAATGTCAGTAACTGGGTTTCCATTCCAGTTTTCCGCAAAATAAAAGCAATATTTCTACAATTTTGACAAAGTACTTGTAGGTGTTTCCATCGAAGAGTGTTTAGCGTCTGATGCGTGAGTCTAGGGAAGTCCCATCTATCTTTCTCGCGATATGTCATAGTTCTCGCAGAGAGAGAAAGGTGCATTTGTGTGTAATTCAGGGCAAAGTCCTTGGCAGCAGCCTAGCAGAATGGATTTCTGGGAGAGAACTGTACAGAATTCAACAAGTTGTGGATCCAGAATTTCCAAATGACCGGGGCAACATTTAATGAACTGTTTATATAATTGAACCTCCCATGGCACTGGACTTGTCATGCCCGTGACTAGTGAAGATGCGCAAAATGAATTTCTATGACACTTTTGCACAATACTTCTGTATCGAAATGAAACTGCCTTATAAGAGCGTAAAAACATTTTTGCAGTGTTTGACAGTTTTTGTGACATTTTTGTGTTTCCATTACCAGTTTTCTTTTGTGCAATTTACATTTTGCACATTTCTGAGGGTAATGGAAACCCAGCTTATGAGACTTCCAATCATCTTATTGCTCCACGTCTGTCCACAGCTCACGGCTGCTGCTGGTAGCTCTGGTTATCCATGCAGCTTGGTTACTTCTGGTTTTGTTGATTACCATAATGCCACACGCTATGGTGGCTCATCTAGAACAAAAGGGCAGATGATTTCTTGGATTGTGTCAGTTTGAGGTTGGCTCTATTCACACCAGAAGTGAACTGACTGAGAGTTTGTTTGGAAACGGAGAGTTTGCTTGTTTGATCAAATCAGAGTTCTCATGTTTGTATTCCCACGTTAAAAAAAAAAAAAAAAAGTCTGGACTTTTGGGGTAAATGAACTCTGGCCTGTTTAAAACAGATGAAATGAAGTAGGTCTGAATACACCCAATGACATCAGTGATGTATTGCTTCAGGTTGTTGATGTCTTGTATCTTTGTTCCATACACCATATCTTTAAGAGATTCTTTTGCAGTAAGTCACAATACAAATTGTACCTTTTCTTGAGGAGTAGCATTTTTTATTTATTTATTTTTAACAACCTATTTCACCAACAGCATACCTGAAATATGCAATGTGAAAAATGCAATGTGATCTGAAACTTTGATAACCACTGAGTACATAGAACCAATCAGATTTACATATGTCATCAGTTGCTTTTGTAAAGAGACTTTGAGGACACCCTGTATTGAATTCTTGAATAATGACTTTGGATTGTCACGTATCTGCTCATGGATTTGGTCTTTGTAACTCTTGAGTTATAACCACTGTCAACTTTTTTCGGGATGCCATGGGTTCAGGCTAAACTTATTTCCTGTTCACGTAGACCTCGACATCCATCTCTGCTCAAAAGCTCACTGTGTCATCATCCAGACAGGCAGAAAGAAAGGGACAGACAAAGAGAGACAGACAAGGAGAGAAGCTGAGGGTCTCCTGAGGCTTCAACCTCAGCAACTCTGAGTGTTGCGTTGACACCATGCTCCATCAGGACCGGCGGCCTGACATGCTGTGATTGGTGGCTGCAGCTCTGGACCGGTCCTGGGAGGGGGGAGGCTCTGTGGTAGAGAGGTCGATTGGGTGTGTACATTGCCCGTGGTCTGAGGGATTGAGGTAAAGGAGATGAGCTGCTGGACATGATTGGTGGCTTCAACCCCGAGAGATCTGTGTGTTGATCCTGAAAGAGGAGGAGGAAGTGTGTGAGAGGGGTAGTGATGAAGTCAAGGTGGGGGTCAGATACACAAACTTAAAGACAGTGATATGTGGCCCTTGGAAACCCTTGGGTGGAGTCAGGTGATATGAGTCTGCACCTTGGCATGCATCAGTCCTAAAATTCTCTGCAGATACAATAACAATCTAGCCAAGTGCAATTTTGTTTAATTTTGTTCTTTTAGACCAGGGGAACCCAAAATAGGGTACGTGTACCCCAAGGGGTAGTTAGAAGAAGCCTAAGGGGTACTTGACATTTTTTTGGAAAAATACATTAAATAAGTCATCGTGTACTGAATACAAAATGAATGAATGAGAGGGACCTTGCCTTCCAGGCCCGGTCCCTAATAATGAGAATTAATGCTGAAATATGAAACACAATAAATACATTCATATAATAATTTCATTGTCAATCATCTTGTATAAGCTTGGGTAACATTTTAAGAACATTTCTATTTATATGATTTAAAATGAATTCATTTGAGTAGCCAAGTAATTTTTTGTTGATGAAAGGTTCATTTATTAATAATGACCAATTTTTGCATTTTTCTCATCAATGAAAGAAGGCACTTTTCAGTTTAAATTTTTCACACAAAAAGCTCTTAAAAAAAAGGAGTCATTTTTAAAATATTATAGTTAAATACATGCTTGTTTTTTAAGACACCTTTGGCACAGGAACAAATTTTGCCTCCTTTAAAAAAAATAAAAAATGTATTTGATATTTGGACACTGACACAAATTTTGTAATCTTCCCTCTTTCCACCACCAAAGTGGATCTAAAATGAAACAATCAAGATGTTATTGGTATGTGGATTCTCAGTGGTAATTGAAGGGATTTGGCAAATAATATTGCAGTCAGCATTAAGGAGTTATTACTATTTGACGCATAGTTCCTCATTGTTCAGAAGTAATTGGACAAACCGAAGTTGTTATAACTTTGAGAATTGTCTTAATACTTGAATAAAGATCCTTTGGACTCAAAATCTGGAACTCATGGACACCACCCAATCCTCATTTTACTCCATGGAGATACTTTGCCAAGAATACCACATAGCAGCTCCTACAATAGCAAGATTTTGGCTTAATTTTTACAAAAAGGAAGGAATCAGCATCACAGGATCCATCTTTACATACAGTCCAATGTACATAATCATAGTTTGTATATGTACTTATTATTAGAGATGCTCACATTTCAATTAAATTAAAGTTTTATTTATATTGCCCAATACCACACATCAGAGATTCGCCTCTAAGACCTTTACAGTTGGTACATTTTACAACACATTCTGTTTGCTGAGAAGTTCAGCACATCACACAGACTTTGTAACAGACTGAACTGGACTGAAACTGAACTGAACTGACAGCATCTGTAATCACATAACTTCATAGAGCTTATAATGTAACCACTATATACCATCTTACTTTCTAATAAGTCAATGGCAGTCACCAAGGCAAATATTGGCCAATGTTGGACTGATAAATGACACACATGATACTGCTTACATGATTGCACAATGCAGCTGTCTGGCATAAACAAGACTGCTGAGCACATTAGAACTGGAAAAACTTGAAAATATTGGTCTGTGTCAAAGTGTGAGTTACATGATTACACAGTGTAGTTTATTTTATTTCAACAGTCTTATTGTTCTCATTTGAAACCTTAAACACAATCTGCAGTTGTTTTTTTTGTATAAAATAATCCAGTGTGATGAATTAAAATAGTTATTTAAACCAGCTCTTAATTGAATATTATTATAATTACTGGTAATGTATTGGGGCTGTCTTAGCTTGTTTACACAGATTAATCCATCATCATGATTAATCTGATTAAAAATTTTAGCGCAATTAACCCATCTACAGCAGAGAATAACTTTGAATAGCACATTTTGATCAGTTTGTCCAAGTTGAGTTACCGTTGTGTATGTGCAAATGGGCAGTTGATCTGGTAGTGACAGGCAGCAGAAACAACCCATAAAGATGGAAGACACTAAACAGCATGTTAGCATGGAGGATGGAAATATGAGTACGGAAAAAAAACCCAAGACGGAACAGGCGACCGACATAAAGCACTATACACACTCGGCAGGAAGGAGTTTTCTTTTCACCAAAGCACTTCCAGCTTAAAATACCACAAAGATACATTAGTCAGGGATTCTGGCTGAACTTCGGCTAACGCGTCACCCAGCTTGCGACAAACACATGCATACGTATTCCTTTCTTTCTTGAGTCTGTTTGGTCATGAAAAATGAAATGTGATTAATATAGATTTAAAATGAATGGTAATTAATCATTTATTCATTCATTCATTCATTTATCCTCACTAGGGTCACGGGGGTCGCATGGAGCCTATCCCAGCTATTTAAGGACAAAGGCGGGGTACACCCTGG
>JAPTGZ010000019.1:9211668-9222240 GCA_029814645.1 Fowleria isostigma
AGTTTCCGGTTACAGCAAATGCAACAAATGAAGCAGCAACTTCACTTCTGTTGAACTGAACCAACCAGATTTCTGGGACGTTAAGATAAGATATTCCTTTATTAGTCCCACAAAGGAAATTCCAGATTTACAGGAGCAAGATTTTATGACAAACAAAGCACACGAGCAAAAAAAAAAAAAAAAGAGCAAATCAATATGTAAATGCAAATCAAAAATCTATAAATACTATTTACAGTTGTGTACATGTTGATAAAGGAAAGGGGAGATACTCATACGTACACCTATACACACATATCTACACACATAATTATATATATAGACATATATACACATTATACATATGAGTACAGGCTGTTAAATGGATTTTTATTGCACAGATTATTTGGGCCAGTTTTTGTTGCGGTTATTTCCCTCTCATAAAAGTACGACATTATTTTTGCGAAATAATGAGTTTTTTGAAAACTACGACTTTATTCTCATTATATTGTGACTTTGTTCTCATAATATTCTGACTTTAATCTCAGAAAACTACGACATTGCGCTCAATCGTTCTTAATCATTTTGCCAAAGCAGATCATGCTCCTGCACATGGAGTGAGTTACTGGTCACATGATTGAAAGATTAGCAACCAACAAGAGAAAGTCACTGAAGACAAAGACTTGGTGCCAAAAAGAAAAGCAACTTCAGCTCTCTGGAAATATTTCGGCTACATAAGGATGAAACTGAAACAGTTATTCTGTGTCGACAGTGTCTTATGTCTGTTGCCTCAATGAGAGGTAACACAACTAATTTGTTTGTCCATTTGCGTTGGCACCACAGCTATTATATCCTCCGGAGTATTCTTTGATATCGCAATATATATCACAAGGATAAAAAAAATAGCAATGTCAGTTTTTTCCAATATCGTGCAGCCCTAATATGTGGTTTCTAAATCTGATATTTTGCATGTGACTTCTGTCTGAACGGCCAGGTCACATTTATCTGACGTTTTACATTATTGAAATGCAACAAATGTCACAATTCTGCGGCAGAGGAGGAGGAGCGGCGGGAAAAATATACTTACTTGTACACAGTGCATGTGCAGGACCTGTTTTGTGCATGTGGGTCACTTCAGGGTCGCATTCAGTTCATACTCAAAATTGATAGAAGTCGCATTTAATGTGTAATAATAGGAACGAGCAAACAAAAAAATTAGATTTCACCAAAAAAATCTGAATTGTGCATTAAGACCTGCTGTCTGAACGTAGCCTTCAAGACAGGAAGTAATAAGTTAAGGTCAAGTGTCACTTCATATTGTTATATTTGTTTATTTAACCCTTAAAAACCCACAAATATATTTGTTACAATATCAAGTTATATTTGTTGTCTTACCCAAGGGATTTATTATTATTTATTATAATATTATCCTCTGCATTTTGCTTTTTTTCAATAAAAATCAGGTGTTTTTCCATTTTTAATTCAGTGATCATGTAGATATTCATAAAATCTCAGAGGAACTTCATATTATTAGATCAAATTGGAAAAAGATTTGAAAAAAAAACAACTTTTTCAACAAAATTTATCATTATCTGAACATAAAACCAAGTGTCTTCAACCACTTTAATTTGGCAAACTATATTGTTTTTATCGGTGAATCAGCAGTGGTCGTTATGGGTTAAACTCACATAATTTGTAACGACGTTAAGGAACAATGGCGTAAAATACAAGTAAAACATGCAAAAAAAAAAATTAATAAAAAAATCAATGTAAGGACAGTTCATAAAATACAAAAATCTCTGATGCATGTGCAGGTAGGTGTGTAATATTTAAACCTGCATTAGAATTCACCAAGTGAGACCATATTATTAAGTCTTAGATTCACTTCCTATTAGTCCATTAGTTGGGTGGTCTTTGCATTTTTGTCATTTTTTTTTTCCTAGTAAGTTTATATTTTTTGACTTTTTTTTGTTTAACTCAAGAGTTGAAGGTCAGAGAATGTCTTAACATGTACAGACTGAAGGTTCAAAAGCTACGTGAAACAAATTAATGATATATTTTATTACATTTTATAAACAAAAAACTTACTTTACCTATTTTATGTGTTGTCAAATATGCAACAGAGGCAGAGGTTTTACTGCACAGCTAAAAGTCTAAAGTCTAATACCTGTTCCCTCTCTTTCACCTCATTATAATCCTGCATGTAGGACTTAATATAATATAATATCCATTTAATAGACTTCATTTATTGCATTTATCTCCATTAACTCCACCTGTACTCATGTGCTTACCATTTCATTACTTCTGGGAAAGTTTGACTCCTAATCTTTTACATCTCCTGATATGATTTGCAGCAGCCTGGGTTTGCACTCATGTATATTTAAAGCAAACGTACTTATCGCAGGAAAATGAATATAGACGTACAATTTCTGCCATGCTCTCTGAAAACAAATTAACATTGTCAAAGCATGTTTTACAAGGTATTCATGCTTTCTGCGGTAAGGAGGTCCTTAACTTTAATATGAGTCATGCAATATTTTCCAGTAACCACCATGCCTGCATTTATTCTTGAGGTTAGAAAATGGTAGTATTGTTCAGGAAAATGTCACAGGGTGGTAAATATGATTGAGTACAGCTTGTTAATATAGTTTGACATTAAAAATGGAATTCTCTCATTGTATTTCTTTTTTTGGTAAATCTCTTTGGTAATGTCTGTCTGTCTCCTTTAACCCATAAGGACCCAGTTTGACATTTGTGGCACTTCCCAAATTAATTTTTCTCTATTTTTAACTTTCCTTAAGTAGTTTATCGCCATTTACTGTAATATTGTCATCTGTATTTTTTTTTTTTCAGTCAAAATCAGGTATTTTCCAACATTTAATTTACTAATCATGTAGATGTTCATAGACATTTAGAGTAAAATTAAGGATTATTTTATCAAAAACAGAGAAAGCTGAAGAAAAAGTGACTTTTTCAGCAAAATTTATCATTAACTGTACATTAATCCAGTGTGTTCATCCACTGTCATTGATCCAGCTCCATGGGTTTTACTGATGAATCAGTGTTATACAAGATGATGGTGTTTCCATGGTAACTACGGAGCCTCTGAACATCCAAATATATCTGATGACCATGAAAAGATGACAAACTGTATTTTACATCAATTATTTACATGTGTTAGTGGATCAACAGGGATTAAACAGTTTATATCAGTATCTGGTTTTGGTAGATGGTGGATGTTTGGGTCTTTATGGGTTAAAAAAGGTTAAATATAGAGGAAAATCTAATTTTCAGAACTGACACAAAAGTAGTGCTGGGTCTTTAAGGGTTAATATCTTTGCCTCTTTTCTCTCATATTCAGAAACCGTTTTGGTATCTGGTGCAGTTTGAAGATTACTGATAATACAGGAAGTTGTTCAGGAAGTTGGTTGTTGACAGTATATTAGATAACAGAAAAAACCCCCCTCCTGGTCCTGCTCGTCATCATCATCAGTCGATTGCCAAAAAATGCCTATTAGTCATTTGTTTGTGACTTGGTGGTTAAATATGGATCCAGTTCTAATCCACCAACCAGTCCTCCCAATCAGGATTTCATGCCATCATACATTTTTACTCTGCATTATTTATTTTTTCCCCCTTCTCTCTCTCTACAACCAAGGCTCAGCTGTCCTTGTGCCTTTACACATTGCAAATGAATGCATATCCATGCAAATTCTTAAAAAAGAAAGGCTGAGAATTTGAATATTTTGCTTAAAGCTGCACCCAGGTCGACCCTGCCATTCGGCATTTGAAAGCAGAGTGTCTGTTTGAATACTGAGGATCTCTCTTTGTCATGTTCGCCAGAGGGGCTCGGTGAGCGAACCAGCACCGGCAGGATGGGCAGAGATCGGCTGGGTAGCTGCACACAGACACACTAATTGGGAAAAGGGGGGTGAAAGGGGCGACGAGGGGTGTTGGTAAGGGTGAGGAAAAGGTGGGGTATGCAGGAAGGGGGGAATCTAAGATGACGACAGGGGGTTTAGGAGGGAGGTGAAAGAGGACAGAGAGCGGGGGGGGGGGCTAGAGGGATGGAGGGGAAGGGAAAGAGGAGGTGAGGAAGAGGGCACGAGAGCATGCGGGAGAAAGAGGTGAAGGAAGGGTGAGGTGAGACGCTGTACTTACCTGGGCTGATGCGTAAGTAGACCCGCTGACAGTGTCATGCTATAGACGCGCCGCCCGGTCCCCAACCCACCGGAGCCAGAATTATACAGCATATCTGACACATACGGCGTAGATGAGATACCTGAGCACACACTGGTGATGCAGACACCGGTCCCTTTACTGTGGAGTAATTAAAGCATCTAGTGCAGGCGTGTCAAACTCATTTTAGTTCACATTCAGCTCAGTATGATCTCAACTGGGCCAGACCAGTAAAATAATACCATAAAATATGTGTCATTTTTTTATAGAGTGGAAAAAAAAGTAAAATTATGTTATTAAAATATTTACATCTACAAACTACCCTTTAAAAAATATGAATAACATGAACAACTTCAAATTTATCAAGGAAAGTAAGTGCGATTTTAAAAATATTATGCTTCAGCTTCTCATTTGCATTGTTTATATGAATGGATATTAAAACTTACAGATCACAGTGGATGTACAAATATAAAAGTGACAGGCAGAATATTGGTAAAATTGCACTTATTTTTTAACTTATTTTTTAGCTTAACTTAAGCTTATTTCAGGTTGTACATGGTTCATGTTATTACCTTTTTTTTGTGAAAAAAGCCAGATACAGAGCTATATTAACCTGCCACGTCCTCCACATACAAGTCCGTTGTGTTACTTTTACAATTACATTAGGCATGCATGACAAAGCCCACGTTGCAAAAATTTAAAGGGGAAGGAGCGGTCTTACAGATTGGTTGCTTTTGTAGAGCCCCAATCCAGCTACAATGTTGATATTGGGGCCAATATCTGATCCTAATATCGAATTAATACAACCTTATTACTGTATTGCAAAATCCATATCATGGCAGCATATAACACCAGTGACAGTGTAAAAGCTGGTATACCGCCCCCTAGGGCTGCATAGTATTGGAAAAAATAACATTGTGATACCCTGTGATATATATTGCAATATAAGAAAAATACTTGCAGCTGTGTGGAGCTGATGTGAATGGTCAAACAAATTAGTTGTGTTACCTCTCGTTCTGGCAACAGGTGTAAGGCACTGCCAACACAGAACATGTGTTTCAGTTTCATCCTTCTGTAGCTGAAATAAATCCAGAAAACATGTTACTTTTCTTTGTTTTTGGTGATTTACTCTTATTCTTTGCCTGTTTTTCAATGTTGTTACCAGCGACTCACTCCATATGCAGGGGCGTGGTCTGTTTTGACAAACTGATTAAGAATAATTGTCATTGGTGGGTCACTGTGTACAGTGTGTCGGGTACCCTTGAAATTAGATGAGAACATGTTGAGTTCATTTGCCTCCTACATCGCAGGACCTGCAATGCAACTCTTCGGCATGCACACACTGCGATGACGACGCTCAAACGATAGACTGTGCAGCTCGACCGCCCACCACTGCGGTCCAGATCTGGATTGTACATTTTTTGAAAGATTGTTCCATTTGTTTTGGTAATGTAAACATCTGCTTGTAATGCCAGTAAAGGCTTTTTGAACTGAATTGATTTGAATTGAGTTCTTCACCATTAGGAGACATGTTTTTCGACATGTTTGTCATCGTCTCAGAAATGAAAACAGCTGTTGCTTCAACAAAAATGCACTGCATGACAATGTTAACTCTTTCCCCCATAAAGACGACATTTGACGACCCGCCCCCCTGTACCCTTAATGACGAGCTTTGACACCTGTTATATCATTAAGACATGATTTGAACCATTAGAACAGGTTTTGTTTTTAAATGTAACAGATGTTCTGGTAGGTGGAGGTGACCACAACCCATTTTAGACCAACCAGTAGTATTAAATAACAAATTTTCTTTTTTTTCCTTTATTTAAAATGTTTTTCTTTAGTTTAAAATTTATTATTATTTTTATTTCTTTATTCTTTCCTCTTTTATTAATTTTGTTATTATTTAGATTTTTTAAATTGTTTTTAATTTTATTTATTTTTATTAGTTATTTATTTAGTTTTTAATATAGAAATGTTTAAAAAAAAATTTATTAGAATAATGATACATTTTTAGAATTACCAAAGTAGTGACAATTATAGCAACTGGAAAAAGAAGTAACACACTGGAAATACAAAATATTCCCTAGTAACAGATATACGAGTTGTCCCTTATAGGTGTCTGAGGGAGAAAGAGAAGACGATCAATGCCCTGACTTCAGTTTGGAACCTGTAGCACTAACTACACGTTTGGTATTTACACTTGTTCCTTTTGAGTGTACTTCAGTGTCATCTGTCAGATACTTTGTCAATACAACCTGTTCACACTTGGTCTGATAATAGAACTGACAGCATTGACAGTGAAGTCACATCTACTCCAACACAAATAACTTCATAACGACTGACGATACAAACATCAACCCAAATTCTTAAGAGTACATAAGGGTCAAGGAATTGATTTATGGCACGTGGTTCTTTTAATGCGTTCGCAGTCTAGAGGAATTATTCAGTGTGGTGGATATGATCTACACACTCTGTCTTGTTATGTTTTAAAAATGTATCACAGCGATAAAGCCCCAGTAGAAATCCTTCTTTGTATGTATAGGAGACGTGGTACAGACAGGGTTTGTACCGCTGGAACTACAAGCTGCTCTGCGGAATGACAACCAAGGATTTTGCCATGTTTCTCCCATGACTGTCAACTAATGTCTCACAGCTCAGCGTAAAGGACTCTTTACAGTGATAGTATAAATCGACAAAGGGGGCATCTGTCTGCAGCAGCTGAAGCTCAAAGTGGGTAGTTTCGAAAAACATCTTAACTTTTTAACACTTACCAGACTGTTTTGGAGCTTTTCCATCACCTGAACCCAGAAAGACCCAAACCTCCACTGGCGACCAAAGGCATCTCCTGTTTAAAAATGTGGAGTAACTTCAGATCCACTAATCCTATCAATCAATGTAAATAATTGGTGTAAAATAAAGTTTATCATCTTTTCATGGTTGTCAGATATGTGACCCATTTGGACGTTCAGAGGCTTTGCAGTGAACATGGAAACACTGTCATCTTCTACAACACAGGTGTCAAACATGCGGCCCGGGGGCCAAATTTATATAGGGGAGATAGTGGGCTCGGCCGCAGCCCGAGCCCACTAACTAGACAATTTCTGCGGAAATCGTGAGAGTGGGCTCGGGGCTTTGTGGAAATTGGGGTTTGTGTTAGCCACAAAAACTTAATGCGGAGGGTGGATTTTGTGTGAAGTGACATTCTATTATGTCACCAAAGATATTATGTGCACCTCATCTAAATACAGGGTCCACTCTGGCCCTTGAGATGAATTTGAGAAATACTCAAATAACATTTAGATATTAACAATCATTTTCAGGTTCCACATTCAGACTAATTCAACCTCAAGTGGGTCAGATCAGTGAACTACTATCATGATAACCTGTAAATACTCACAGCTCCAGATTTTTCTCTTTGTAAATGCAAATATTTTATGTATTTACACTAAAACAATGCAGAATTTTAAAAAAAAGTGAATAACCTGAACAAACATGAACAAACTGAAATGTCTTAAGAGAAGTAAGTGTAATTTTCACAATATTCTGCCTTTTACTAAATGTTTTGTGTATTTTTATTTTTGTGTTTGTAGGTCTACTGTAAGTTATAATGTATATGTTTAAATGATAAAATGAAGCATAACATTGTTAAAATTACACTTTTTTTCAGTTTGTTAATGTTTTTCACATTGTCTGAAAGGATATTTTATAGATGTAAACATTTCAATAATGTAATTTAAGATAGATAAATATTTTATTGATCCCGAAGGAAATTGTGTGGCAGTCTGTTGCTCACATTCATACACACAAGAAGGCAAAATGGATAAAATCCATAAATAAAATCAAGTTAAAAAAATACCATAAAAATTAATTTTTTCTCTAAATCATAGATAAAAGTGTGGAGTTGACAATATTTATGTCATTATGTCATGGGTTATTTTACTGGTGCGGCACATTTAAGATCAAATTTAGCTCAATGAACTAAAATGAGTTTGACACCCCTGTTCTACAACATTGATTCACCAGTAAAACCCATGGAGTTTGATAATTAACAGTGGTTGGGGACGGGATGCTTGTTTAGTTATTAATATCTTTGCTAAGAAAGTTGATTTTTCTTCAGTTTTGATATAATAATTGTTGAATTAACTCTGAGTTTTCACAATCATCTAAATTAAATATAATAAATATAGGAAAACACATGATTTACAGTGAAAAATGCAAAAATCAGAGGGTAATATAATAATAAATGTTGTTAAATCACTTGGTTGAATAAGTTCTGAACCACCAAACCTATCAACATGTTGACAAAATTCAGGTAAAATTTAGTTATTTATCTTTTCATAGTCATCAGATATGACCCATTATGGGTTGGATCCACTTGAGATTGAAATGGTCTGAATATGGAACTCGTCCCAAGGTCCGGATTGGTCCCTTTGATGGGACGATCTTGGCCGTTTGACACCTACATGATTAGTAAATATAACTAAATGCCTGATTTTCACTGCAAACACAAAACAAAAATCAAAATATTATAATAAATGTAATAAATCACTTAAGAATGGTTAAATGGAGAGAAAAATGAATTTGAGAATTGCCACAAATGTAGCACTGAGTCTTTATAGGATAAAGTATAAAGATAATTTGTGCAAAAGGACATTCTAGTTGTGCTTTGACACTGAGTCGATAATATGTGGACTGTATAGAGTCTAGATTTACAATTATACATGTATTAACAGCCACATTTAAAACCTACATGACATGTAAGACGAAACCAAAGCCAAAACTAAACTAAATGATCATGAGATGTTTATTCCATTACTCTTAACGTTATTTTAAAGATGCCTTTGCATGCATCTGGCATTTGGTCAGTTGTCATGGTGACAGCTCAGTTGTCATAGTTTATAGATTCATAGATCCTTTCACAGATAAATCCTCCCAGAGATGCACAGATCTGAAACATATCACATTGTTTATGTGTTTGAATTCAGTTTTTTTCCCCACCTCTCAAACTTTAATTGATTTCCATTCATTTCCATATGGTACAAAAAAACCCACGTGCTGAGACTTTAGTGGAGTTAGGTAATCCGTCACAGCCAACATCTTGCCTGCATTATTTTGAGTTATGTTATTTTTGTGTGGTAACGCAGTGCAGACTTTTCAAGTCAGTCTGCACTTACAGTTGCATTACCAGGAAATAATAAATTAACTTCGACAAAAATAAAAGCAGACACGATGTTCGCTGTGATTGATTGTACACTAAAACACGTTCGAAAATCTGAAACAGTACAGCAGCCTTTGAAAACAGCTGACAGTAATGTAAAGTATATGTGAATTGTAGTAATTGCCAAGTGCATGCAAGCAAAAAAAAAAAAAAAAAAAACTAAACACAGATAGAGTCCTTTTAAAGTCTGGTTCTAATATGGGTATACCAGTTGTGCATTTACAAATTTTCCTGCCACCAGCCTCCTAAAAACTCCACCCCGTACGGAGGGCTCTGGGGGCCGGGCTGCACTGAACTAGGTTGAGTTACACAGGGTTGCTAGCTAGATTGATCTGGCTGCAGTAGCCAGGGGAATATAAAGCAGGGCAGGGGCTTAAAGTCTGAGTCCCCCCAGGGAAGAGTCCTCACTGCATGGGGAGAGGGGCATGAACCGAGCCGCCTCCCCTCTCCCTCCCTCTGTCCTTCTGCTGTCGTTTCTGTCCGTCAAACACCTTCTCCATCTCCCCCCTTCATTGTGACATTCACTCTCGTCAGTCTCCGTCGGCCTCCATCTTCCCCCTCCATCTTTTTTTCATCTGTTTTTTTTCTCGGCGTTGTGGTCCCATACTCCATCATCCATCCTCTTTCCTCGCCTGCTTTCGTCCACATGTCTCCCTACAACGCTCCTCTGTATTTCGCTAGCATATGGGAAAGTGAATATTGCTCATGAAGTTCACACCCAAAATGAAACACCAAGGCGGATGCTGAGTTTAGCATTTAATCCGTTTATAAAGGTCATGATTTTTTTTTTTTTTAACTGGTTAACATCATTCTGTCCACTTGCTGTGATCTTAAAAGCTGGTTTTCCCGCTTTTTGTGAGTGTGGGAGTGCAGCCAGCAGGGAGGGGGCTGCATATATGTGTGTGAGAGACAGTCCAGCTAAGCCCACACAGTGTGATCAGTCACGTGTCAAACCCCCCCCCCCCCCACCTCGGTACCTCCTGTACGCCTCAACTATACATAGCTTAACCTGCCACAATTACTTTTAAAAGAATCAGGGTGGAGCAGGAATAAAAGTGAAGTTTAGTAAAAAAAAAAAAAAAAAAAGAAGACTGTCGCCCTGTGCTGCAAAGTTTGTTGCTCTTCCCTGCTGTACCGTGCTATTCTGCAGGGTACGGTGCAAAGCTGCTCGGTGCTGCTGTGTGCTGTTGTACTGT
>JAPTGZ010000019.1:9455424-9466587 GCA_029814645.1 Fowleria isostigma
GCATTGCCGGGGGGGGGGGGGGCAGAAAGTTGCAGTCAATGAGAAGCTATTACTTTTAACAGTGTTTTAGCTAGGTCTTAGTGGTGTTTTTGATGTAAATTCTTGTACATGATTGTATATAATGGTGATGGTGCTGTTTTGGAGTTTTTTACTCTTGGGCTTTGCTGCGTTATTGTCGAGTTAAGTCATTTGTTTGTGGGGTTTTTTTGGGTTTTTTTTAATGTTTTTATCTGTATTTTTCCAGTTTGTGTAGTTTAGTGATAGTTGTATTTTAGCTGTAAATATTATATAAATATATATTGATCTATAAGCAGAGAGGCAGAAATGGCCGCAGTGTCTGTATTTGAATCAGATGATAGATGTTTTGTCAGTGAAATGAGAGACCGTCTGCAACCAGACAGAAGGTGAACAGAGACAATTACACAGGATCAAAATGACAAGAAGTAATAAGATAAGAAGCTGGAACACAGACACAGAATGATCTAAACAAAATAACATGTCTGATCACATGGAAAATAGTTTCTGTAATTTATCAAATTTTATTATGAACATTTACAGAATGCAAAAATGCAAATCTGTTTTTTTGCTTCAACCTCCCAAGTTCCAGCTATGGGTTTTCAGTTCATGTTTGTGGACAAGAGTTTCACAGTTTTATATATAAATAGAACAGCTGTCACCGCAAAGGACATTCCATGAATATTTTTCAAATTTGCGTCTGAAACATCCATCATGACATTGCCAATACAGGCAATCATTGAGTTAAAGACAGCAAAACCTGAACTTTCCTGGGTCTCAGAAAGATAATGGACTGTTTTAAGCATTTATTACTTACAACAATAATAATTAATGGCCAGATATTGATAGTTGAGTTCTTCCTGAATAAAGTTGCAAAAGAATTGGCATAAAAAGACATTTTCTGACACTTTTATTGCAAAAAAAATGGCAGTCCTTATAAATTGAAGGTTGATTTATTTTATTTTTTTTTTCCTGTCAGGGTTTGGATACGTCGTCTATTTAACAGAAAATATAACTTTACATAACAACTAAAATAATGTTTTAGTCACAGGGGCTGGTTGATTATAATAATAAATGGTTCTGTATTATTACACATAATGAACAGTGGAATAGTTGAGTCTAAGTGGAGTTAACTTTCAGTTGGAGGAGGAACTTCGCCGACAAATCCAGCAGAACGGAGTAGCTGGAATTATCAGTCAGGAGCTGAAAGATAAACTACAAAAGGTGAGAGCTCCTTTAGATTTTATTGCAGATTTCTGAGTGAATGTTGGCATTAAAAACATCTTTCAGGGTTTGTAATAAATGCTCAAATGCTTCCGATTCTTTGCAGATTGTAGGTCAGTTCAGAGGTGGATTATTGGTGCATGACCTTCCTGCTGTGTACAAGGTAAATATGTGCTATAATTACAAGGCAACACGGTGGTGCAGTGGATAGCACTTGATTCTAACACCAGTCAATGGGTGGGACCTTTGTGTGGCGTTTGCCTGTTCTCCCCATGTCTGTGGGTTTTCTCCGGGTACTCTGGCTTCCTCTCACCATCCAAAGACATGCACTAATAGGTTAATCGATTAATCAAAATTGCCCATAGGTGTGAATGTGAGAGTGATTGTTTGTCTCTATATGTCAGCCCTGCGATGAACTGGTGACTTGTCCAGAGTGTACCTTAACCCATAAAGACCCAGCACTACTTTTGTGCCAGTTCCCAAATGAAATTTTCTCTATATTTAACCTTTTTTAACCCATAAAGACCCAAATATTCACCATCTACCAAAATCATCTACTGATATAAACTGTTTAATCCCTGTTGATCCACTAATACATCAAAATAATTGGTGTAAAGTGCAGTTATTTGTCTTTTCATGGTCATCAGATATGACCCATTTGGACGTTCAGAGGCTCTGTAGTTACTGTGTGAACACCGTCATCTTCTACATTATTGATTCACCAGTCAAACCCATGGAGATGGATCAATGACGGTGGATGGACATGTTCAGTTAATGAAGATTTTGCTGAAAAAGTCACTTTTTCTTCAGTTTCCTCTATTTTTGATATAATAATCCTCAACTTTGCTGTAAACTTTTATGAACATCTACATGATTGATAAATTAAATGTTGGAAAATACCTTTTTTTTTTCTCCCACTAAAAAACACAAAATACAGAAGATAATTTTACAATAAATGGCGATAAACCACTTATGGGTGGTCAGATATAGAGAAAAATTAATTTGGAAGGGCCACAAATGTCACACTGGGTCCTTATGGGTTAAGTAGCTGGGATAGGCTCCAATCGACCCATGTGACCCTAGTGAGGATAAAATGCAGAAAATGAATGAATAAAAAGAGCATTTGTGTAAAAATGACTGTTTCTGTCCAGCTTCCATTGTGTTGTATTGTACTTTATGCTATACATTATTACTGCATAATGTACATTGTATACTTTTTTTTTTTTTTACCACTCTCAGCCTGTGTTTTGTTTTTAGTTTATGTGTGTATTTAAAAAAAACAAAAAAATAAATAAACATATATATGAAAAAATATATATATGAAAATGAAAAAATAAAAATGGGGAGACTTTGTTTTTGTGTCACTGAACAGGTCTGAGGTTCAATCTACCACCGTATCATTTTCTGCTTCTCAGAATCAGTTCAGTGAAGATCTACCGCTTCAGGAGATGGGCTTTGTCAACGTCACTGAACTGGTCGGTGCCATGACCGACGTCTTCCACCTGAAACAAACGAGGACTGAAGACGGACACCAGCTGATCATCACGGACATAAAAGATGAAGATGACGCCCAGTCAGGTGTGACCAACACTGAAAAACAAATGGCAAGATGATTTCTCACATCTTTATTGGAATGAACACTCATATAAGACAACAAAGCATACTGAAGCACAACAAAAACACAACACAGATACATGGAAACACAATTAAACACAAAAAAGAACATAACCAAACAACGAAAACGGACGCAAAAAAACACAATACCCAGAAACGGAACAAAAACACAAAGAAACGATAAATGACAACACAAAAATGCACAGAAACACAACAAAATGCAAAGAAATGCAACAAAATACAAATATACACAGAATCACAAATACAACAAAAATACACAGAAACAATAAAACACAAAGAAATACAACAAAAACACAACAAAAATACACAGAAACATAACAAAAACACAAATAAAGCCAACCAAACCCCACATTCATTGTATTGCAGATCCAGCTGAGGGTTTCAGCGTTTCAGCCGATGGTGTGAAGCTGACGTTTCCCAGTCATTACTTCGGCAGTGGAGAATCTCCCTGGGAAGAAAAACTGGAAGGAAATGAGGATGAGATGGGAGCAGACGAGGAGTTTGACACAACTATGACTTCCACAACCCAAGAAGTAAAAAGCAACACATGCTTCATTCGAACATTTGACCCAAACTAATCCTTGAGGACAGTCTTTAAGTATCTTAAACTGATGAAACTGAAAATGTTTTGAAATGTATGTTTTTCGCTCAACATACTGGATAATGTGTCTGTCTGAGCTGGAAAACCATCAAAGGTTTATTTCATCTGATTTCCTACCATTTATGTGCTAGTGCAGTACAACATCATCTTCGACAAAACTACCAGTCAGATTTATCTCATATTTTATCTGTTACTTTCTTGGGACATGGCCTACAAAGTTTGTTCACAGTTTTAAGAAATTTAGATTTTTTAATTTTTGACAATTTTTTTTAAATATTACAAATGTGCTTTGACTAATATTGGTCCATATTTTGATGATTTATAACATGGAAATGGTTACTCACCAGTATAGCTCCTATTGATCACTGATTGGAAGTCATATATGGACTCCAGTTCTCCTCCAGTGAAAATACCACCCACTTCTATTTGGAGATTGATTTCCTGCATCCAGACCACAGGACTTGAACCTAGACAGAACCCGACAACCTCACAAATTTAACTTATTGATTTTTGATAGAACATGTCAGTGAGATACAGGAACATTGGTCCTGTTTTTTTGTCATGTCATTGCCAGAACAGAACTGGAAAACTATTCAGTGCTTTGCTTGTACACCTTTTGAAGTGTCTTGTGTCAATGGGCAAAGTCACTAACTTCACTACGCAGTGCCACTATTTGTTGGTTTGGACTTGGGTGAGGTTGGACATGCTCTGATGGCTCTTGTCAACATGTGCCTTTAGATTTCAGAGACCTACCCCACCAGTCAGATACAAAGCAGCACCGCTGTGCCCCCGGACGCAATGCAGAGTCAACGACTAAAACCCCCGACGCGGCACCGCATCCGAGAGGTGGTAGAAGTTCTGGTGGAAGCGGTGGAGTCGCCCGGGCAGTTCTACATTCGCTTCAGCTTCAGCGACGAAGCACAAGCCATGGAAGACATGATGATTGAAATGAGGTGATGGGCAGACTAGTAGCAACTTATTATTATTAACCTTTTAGGTGCTGGAGTAATTTATTTTTTTCAATATTCAGTTTTGGTATCAAGATTTTAAAAAGCTGTATCTTGGAAGTGGTTGGAGATAAAGTCATACTGGAAATGACAAAAATATCAGGTGTGACCCAGAGTTTATGATGGGAGTAAATTTACTCATCTAATTTGCATATTGTGATGCCACAGGGTGGTGGCCATATTGGATTGTGTAATTTTTTAGAAAAATTTAACTTTGAACTTATTTACCTTTTCTTTGTGTTTTTTTTTTTAATCTTTTAAATATATAAACTTAAACATTAATAGAAAGTAAGATGGTATAAGTTTTAGTAGCTTTTTAGCCAAGCAGCAGAGGAGCCAAATCTGTCCTTATCTATCAAACTAAAACTAAAGAAGTATTTATTTAGTTGCTTTGAATAGAAACATGCCCTGAACTGGTGTTAGGATTGAAGGGGCACATGTCTGTCATCTGTTGGTGTGAGGTGGTAACAAGATTTGGCCATTTTCTGTTTCATTCAGAAACAAAATTTTGGGGCGGCACGGTGGTGTAGTGGTTAGCGCTCACGCCTCACAGCAAAAAGGTCCCGAGTTCGATCCCCGCACCATCCCCCATGTCTGTGTGGGTTTTTTCCGGGTACTCCGGTTTCCTCCCACCATCAAAAGACATGCACTAGGTTAATTGGTGATTCTAAATTGTCCATAGGTGTGAATGTGAGAGTATGCGTCAGTCCTGCGATGAACTGGCGAAATGTCCAGGGTGTACCCCGCCTTCGCCCTCAAGTAGTTGGGATAGGCTCCATGTGACCCCCGTGACCCTAGTGAGGATAAAGCGGGTCAGAAAATGAATGAATGTTTCATTCAGTTATGCCTCATGTTGCAATATTTTGCCTTTGGCGCTTAAGGGGTTAACAGTAAACCAAAAAAATAATAATTTGTATTGTTTGTGTCTTGTCTGATTTCCACCACTGTATTTTACCTACTGTCCTTCTGTGCACAGTTGACATAGACTTTACATTTCCAGCACTCAGAGGCTTCTTTTAACCATCTCTCCCTTTGTCATTTTTCCTTCCAGGAGAATTTACACCTGCCCAGAGGTTTGTGAGCGCTACCGCCTCCCTGAGCGTTTTATCAGACGGGGTCAGGTCTGCTGCATGTCACCTCGGGGAATCTGGTTCTACCGAGTTGTGATCCATGAGATCCTCAGCCCCAGTGAGGTCCAGATTTACTATGTGGACTTTGGTGGTGTCAGTGTGGTATCAACCAGCGACCTCAAGTTTCTCAAGTAGGAGAAATATCCAAGCAATTAAACAATATGAGCACCAGCAGCACCGATACCGAACAATCCAGCGGCCGTATCCTCTAGTGTTCATGTTCTGTTCCTCAGGTCGTGTTATTCACTTCTACCAGCACAAGCAGTTCCAGCATCACTGGCTGAAATCCAACCCACCACAGTGAGTCAGAGTTTATTTTCTGTTTAAACGCTATTACTTTACACTCTCTTCTTTTTAATTTACTCCTAACAGATTGTGAAGTTTTATTCATTATGTACAAGATATTAAAGTTATTTATCTTGTTGCTATATACTAGGGGTGTAACGAAATACTCAACTCATGAAACGATACAATACAGGGCTGACGATATGAAATACAATACGAAACAGAGATTAAAGAAAATCACCTGATGAAGAAGATAACAAATTTAATGAAAAACAATTTGACTGTACAGTTGGACAGTGTGACTGGATGTGTTTTTTTTCTCTATATTATAAAGAACGAATAAAAACACATTTTAAATCACCAATCTAACTGGTTCTTTTTTAGTATTTCTTAAACATGAATATGTCATGAAAACTTTTGTCTTAGTAGGCAGTGGAAGGAGCTTCTCTTTGTGGTGCTGTTGCATCATACATCATGCTTGTTTTTCTGATCTACCATATGCATTTCCTTGTAATAGCATCTCATAGAGAGAGAGAGTGCAGGGTGGATGGATGTCCCATGCAGGGTGGATCGAACAGGACCAAACAGTACATGGTTTTCTCATTGCATCTCTAGTGTCCATTCTTTTCTGGTCTTCCTCCATTTTTAGGTGAAGTCAGAGCACTGCTACAGTCAGCCAGAGGGTCAGAAATCGTCAGTCTTCATTGCAGCGCCCTTTTGCGTTCTTGAAACTGTTTTAAACTGGAGTTTTATTTCGTGCGTCTTTGATTTTTATTTCATTATTTTTTTATTTCATGAAATTTCATGGCACGAAATGTTGTTACACCCCTACTATATACTAAATGTAATATATTTTACAAATTTTTCCCAAAAGCCAGATGTATTAGAGTTTCCTCCTCTACTGGGGGGAGAAGAGTTACAGAGCACGGACTAAAACACCAATAAATGTTGGCATTGATTTAACAAGGGAGAGAACAAAGGAGTTAATGAAATGCAAACAATGTGGAATTGTCCCTCTTCATCTACAGGTACAGAATGATTCTGTTCTTTATTCATATGAACTGGAACAGTGGATTTGACTAGAGTGTCTGTTGGTATCAGTCAAACATTTAGTAAACACTAATGCATTAGCTAAGGTAATCTGTTTTATTCTAAGCATTGTTTCAATCACAAACTAAGGGCTGTGTAAGGCAAGACTGAAATGTCTGTGTACAGAGTTGAATGTTGATGTCATGGCTTGGACACTAAACTTTCCTTCAGGAATAAAACCATTATAACAGCATAATACAGCGCTGTGAATGCACATAAGGCAGCTAGCTCATTTGCTTTGAATTGCTAATGAGACTGCTGAAGTGGACACTGGTCCGACTTTCTACCGCTGCTCACCGGAAAATTTTATAGTGTTTTACTGGTTTTTATGCCTGCGGTGTATTGTATGTGGGAGCCAGGCTACCTTATTTCCTCTTACTAGCATGACAATTGCTTTTCCTGCACTTTGTTCAGAAGGGAGCTAACATTGGCATACTTACTGACCACTTCACCGGTCCACTGATCCACCTGTTGTTGCTACTATGCGGTCTGTAAGTTCCATAATCTGGTTGGTAGTTGTCTGTCCGTGCCGGCATGCCCCGGTCACGGTCAGTTCTTCGGTACAGAGCCACTGAGTTCCCCTAGCTCCGTTGTCTCTCTCCTAGCTTCGTCAGCTACCACTCGTAATAAGCCTGACAAACACCGCTGTGTACTTCGTGTCCTCAACATTCACTCACTCACATACATGACCTCATCACTTTGCATCCTGCAAATTGCTGTCTTGGAAAAAAAACAGAGTTGTAAAGATCCGCTGTTGATTCATTAGCTCCAATACTAATGCATGTGCATGTCCTACCCTTCCCATAAGCACTAGCGACAGTTGTCGCTAGTGCTTATGGGAAGCATAGTCTTTGTCCTGGAAGAACATCACTGACCCAACTGTCCTAACAGAGCCTTTGTGAAATTATATATTTTAACATATATAAATCGCACCAGAGTATAAGTCGCAGGACCAGCCAAATTATGAAAAAAAGTGCGACTTATACTTGTAAAAATATGGTATGTGTGTCATGTTGAATTCAGATGTTTTTCTAACAGGGGTCTGTGATACAAAACAATAATGATAAATGTTATAATATAGTTTCATTTTAGGATAAATATCATTACATTGCTTGGTTTGGTTTAAATTGATATCTTTGCTTCTAAAATGCCTCAGAGATTATTTTGACTTAACAAATTGTAATATAAATATAAATTATCAAAATATGGATCAGTATGAGTAAAAGCACATTTGTAATATTTCTCAACACTAATTTTTCTTTTTTATCTATGTCTATAATTTTAAATGTTCTACCTCTATATTTCTAAAATATTTTTCATGATCTGACTGTAAATAATTTTCTACCACAACTAACCATCTACTTTCTTTACATCTCACTGAGGAAGAAAAATCTCCATTTAAACTTAAAGGCGTATTAAATATATGGCTCAAAACACTGGGACACATCATGGCTCCAGCTGTCAGATGTCCTGTTGATGCTGATTTGAGTTTCAAACACTCACTGTGTCATTGGTTTTTTGCTGTTGATCTCTGTACTTGCAGCGACTTGCTTTCTTTACTTGATGTACATGAATCTGTTGGTAGCTGTTGAGCTGCAGATGCTGTGCTTCTGTGCGTTGTTAGTGTCCTTCAGCGTAGCGTTAACGGTGTTGTGACGGTTCATCTCTCACAGGGCAGCTGGAGCACCGAGGCCACCGCTTCTTTCCAGAATCTGTGCACTGATCGCACCCTAGTGGGCTGCCTGGACTGTTACATTGGAGATGTGCTGCAGCTCTACCTGTGTGATACAAACACTGATGACGACGTGTACATCCACACTGTCCTCCTGAGCCAAGGTCACGGGACGACCTGCAGCCCCTCAGCCAGTGCAGCAGTAAGACACATAAATCTAAAATCATTTCTACTATATCCACAACCAGCAGCTCCTGTTCAGATTCACAATACTTTAGTAATCCAGAGGGAAATTATTGTATTATTATAATATTTTATATTATTTACAATGAGTGTATTTAAGTAATTCAATAATCATTTTAATGGTTTTCATTTATTCATTTATTTTTCTATTAATGAAAGAGGGCACTTTTCAGTTTATATCTTACACAGAAAATTTACTCATAAAGAGTAAGTTATTTTTTAATATATCACAGTTAAATATATGTTTATTAACAAAATTTTGAAAATCAAAGCAGATCTCTTTGGTACAGGAACACATTTTGCCTAATTTTTTTTTCAGTCAAAAATGTTTAAGCAAGAATTGGGGGTCCTTGGGTAAAACATATGTTTCAGGGGGTACTCCGCTGTAAAAAGTTTGAGAACCACTGTACTAGGCGATATATTATCATTATGTTAATTTAAAAATATATACATAAATATGTGGGCAAAAATTGTTGAATTGTTCAAGCGATGTGGTTATAATGTGGAATTAAATGGTCTGATTACAACGAGAAAGATGGTAATAATATAATAATAATAATGTAATAATTTTCTATAATAAATCTACTTGTATTAGAGATAACTCAGTCAGTCTGTGTCAACAGAGCGCTAACGTTAATCCTCCAGTTACATATGCTCTTAAGTCTACAGTTACCATCATTGTCCATAATTATGTCAGTGTATTCTAATGGTAGCTGAGGGTAAATGAGTATGTGCACTTTGTCTCTACTCTGGACTGTTTTTGCGCTGTATAAAATCAAAGCCATAATGCTGAGTTTTGTGGTTGTGTTGATGTTGTTCCCATGTTCAGGCCTGTGTGCAGGTCAGTCCAGTCACTCTGTACCTGGGGAAGGGCATGATTGACCTTCCTGAGGTGGAAGAGGCCCCTCCCTGCCCCAAACAAATCGACACACTGAACCAGTCCATGTTCACCACAATAAAGGTAGTCCTCACACACACACACAAACAAAATGCACAAAAGTATTGGGACATGTTGAATTCAGGTGTTTCTTGTAGAATAGAATAGCATTTATTGTCATTGTGTGGAAATGAAGTTAAGACTGGTACTTGAGTCAGTGCAATAATATTAACACACCAGTACTGCAGAAAAAAGAATAGAGCGAATATAAAATTTACAAAACAAAAAATAAGATAAGAAGATGAAATAAAAAATTTACAAAGTAATGTAAAAACAGAGCAAAGTGCAAAGACCAAATATGAATAGGTGCACTTCACAGTACTAACAATATGTCACAGTATGAACAACATTGGCAATATTTACAGCAGGGGTGTAAATACCAGCACACCTGCTTCAATTAGTGATCAGATCAGATCATCACCCCCCTCTGCAGAAGCCTGATAACGATGTAATGGCTTCCAGGTGTGTGGAGGAATAAAATATCTAAAGCCACAAGCAATGTCAAAGTATCCATAGCTTTAAAGCATTTTATAAACATATGGTGTGGTCACAGTACAGGAGGAGTAGAGTTTAGTGTTACTTGGTGGGTCATTACATCTTCGACTCTTTCTGACCATTGTTGGTATTTGATGTCATTGTTTACCATGTTGGTATATGATTGTTGTTGTTTACCATGTTGATATGTGTCACTTCCATTACCATTGTTGGTATTGTTGAAATGCATTGTATTATAAATTATGTAGACTATCAATTGGACAGTTGCTATGTTAAAAATACCTCAGTTTTCCTGATTTGTTTACTACTTCATTTGCGTTGCTAGGACTCTAAACAGATGTGACATTATCTCTAGGAAGCAAAAGTCATGTTGTATAAATGTGATGGGGTTGGGGGTTTAATAAGTTTTCTTCTTCCCACTCCTTTGGAGCAGTACATATTGAATTTGTTTTGATAGTGTACATGGCATTTATATTGTCTCGATTATTTTTTATTTATCAGTGTATTCTGTTATCAAATTTCTTGTACACAAAAATGGTTTCGTTTTGTCGTTTCTGCTTGAAACAAATAAATGAAATGGAAATGGAAAACATGCAGGACCCCGACCCTCGAGGACTAGAGTTCGACGCCCCTGATTTATTGTATGCATATCTATGTAAACAGTAACTATACCTATGAACCAAGTCTATAAAAAAATAGTGCACTTATATTTAATAAATATTGAATAAATATTGCATTGTCATTGCACAATAGAAGACACTGAACCCTAAATTGCTCCCAGTGAGGCCTGGTAGCGCCTTGCATGGCAGCAGCCGCCCACTGGTGTATGA
>JAPTGZ010000019.1:9466687-9476714 GCA_029814645.1 Fowleria isostigma
TAATGCCCAGTCACTGTTGTGCCTCTCCTTCTCTCTCAAAAATAGTTTCTCAAATTTGTTAATTTCATCAGGTTATTTTCTTTAATCTTTATTTTGTATCTTGAGCCCTGTATTGTATTTCATATCGTCTCATGAGATGACTATTTAGTTACACCTCTTAAATACATATATAAAACATATATTTATTTACTATATGGACAAAAATATCATGTCTACAGCTGTAAGGTGTCCTGTTCATGTTGAATTCAGATAAATACATTCATATTTTCTTACAGTTTAATGGGAGATTTTTTTTCCCAAGTGAAATGTGAAGTAAATTATGACTAGTTATGTTAGAAAATTATTATTTACAGCCAGAGCATAAAAAAATCTTTTTAATGTCTGAGGCATTTTGGAAGTAAAGATGAGACTTGATATAAAATTAACCAATGTAATGATATTTAATAATAATAATAGTAATATTAATAATACATTTTATTTTTAGGTGCCTTTCAGGACACTCAAGGTCACATACAGCTTTGTTAAAATAATAAACAATAAAATGACACATACATATATAAAATGCATAGTTACATATAAAATGTCAGCAGTCATCCAAATATAAAACTATATTATGACATCTGTTATTATTGTTTTGTGTCACAGACCCCTGTTGGAAAAGAAACACCTGAATTCAACATGTCCGCATACGTTTGTCCATGTAGTGTGTCTTTGTTTTCATGTAGTAACACATAATACTTGCTTTTTGGATGTCAGTTGTGGATTTTCAGTTTTTCTTATCTCTCAGTGCCTCCGAGTCCCTCTTCTGTCTCTCCCTCACTTCTTTGTCACTCAGTCCTTTACTGTTCTGCTGTAACCAAGCTTTAATTCTCGGCTGTACACGGCTCTTATCTCACTGGCCATACTGTCGGTGCTCCAGGCCCTCTGCAGCGACCAGCACCCTCAATACAGACACACAACCACGGTCCGTTTATGCACATCAAACACACACACACTTGATGTTGCAGAGGTGGGGGGTTGGAGTTCAGTGTCGTTGAACGTATCGTCACACTGTTGGAAGGTCACAGTAAATAAAATGTCAGCCAATCAGTGAGCTGTTTAATGGCTATTGAATTACAGATGGTTTCTTTCTTATGTTAACGACTGAAGCGGCGTTAAATTGAACATGAAGTATATGACATTTTGCACTTTCACGGCCTGACAGTCATCAGCAGCTTTGTTGTGTTTTTATTGTTTAATCTATTTGCATTGTTAGGCAAATACTCTGGTGATATCGCGATTACAGATTGTGAGTCGTCATTTTTGTTTATAATTTTCACTGGAAAAGTTTTTTTATAAATGATGATGCTGTTACTTTTACTCCAATCTGTACCAAACACGAATGTTCCCTAGGGCTGTACAATATTGGAAAAAAACTGACATTGCAATTGTTTTTTATATATTTTGCAATTTTCCTCTTTATTTTCCGGTGATTTTCTTTATTTTTCTTGATCTTCTTCTCCGTTTTTGCTGATTTTCTTCTTCGTTTTCAGTGATTTTCTTCTTTTTTCTCAGTGATTTTTTTTACTTGGTTTTTGCTGATTTTCTTTTGATTTCAGTGATTTTCTTCATCGTTTTTGGTAATATTCTTCCTCATTTTCATTGATTTTTTTTTTTTTTTTTTCCCCTAATTTTTAGTGATTTTCTTTTGTTTGATCCTCATTTTTTAATGTTGGTACCAGCAACTCACTTCATTTGCAGGGGTGTGATATGCTTCAATGTACTGATTAAGAATGATTGTGATTGGTGGATTTCTGCATGCAGCGTGTGTCAGGTACTTTTGAAATTAGACGAGAACAAGTTGAGTTCATTTACCTCCTACATTACGGGACCGATGATGACTATTGCTCACACATACATTGCGATGACGTTGCTCAAACAATATATTATGCAGCCCTATTCCCTAGCATCTGGAGAATAGGATTTATAGACCAGGGCATCTCTGTGGCTCATTTAGAAAAGTCTGATGTGACATTTTTGACCTTAAGTAAAACATTGCACCTCATTTTATTTGAGTATTTCTCTTGGCTGTGTTATAATTCTGAAAATGTTTTTGATTAGTCATTCAGCCCAGCCGTAATACCCTAATGACTCACCTTTATTTCAGTGTTTTCTTTTGTATTTTGCAGATAGATGTCAATAACTTTGGGGTGACTGGCTGCCTCCTGTTCATAAATCTGTTTCAGTAAATCAATGTTAAGGTTGATGTGTTTTATGCTTAAAGGGCTTATTTGTTGTATTGATGTTAAAAAACAACCAAGTATCAACAACAGGGGAGGTTATGTATTTGATAACATCGATAGCTAACAAAACACACACAAGAAATCAACATTTATGTATCCACAGACTCTATTAGTCACTAAAAGTATATCTCATTCTAATTTAACATGACAATGAAACAAGGAAATGAGAAATGGAGGCAAAATAATGGCATAAATTGTTAAAATTGCACTGTTTTTTCTTGATAAATTTTATTTTGTTCATGTTTTTCACATTTTTTTAAAGGATAATTTGTAGATCTAAACATTTTTGATAATATACTTTTACTTTTCTCACACTAAAACATAAAAGTTAGACATACAAATTTCGGAAGTTACATTATTTATATATTATTATGTTATTTTAATAATCCGGGCCATTTCAGGTCATATTGGGCTGAATGTGGCCCCTGAACTAAGGTGAGTTTGACACTCCTGTCTAAACAGTTTTTATTCTCAACTCCACCTTGGCATTAATTTCCATCCCCAGCGTCTCCCTCCTCCCTGTAATGGTCACATATTCACAGTGACGCGTCGACCCAGTGGATGTAAATGCATTTCTCTGAAACACAATACATGAACATCTGAATTCAAAACACTCTGGTACTTTTCAACCTTCCGAATACAGAAGCATATTATGTATGTTCCTGAAAGGTGATTCAGAAGGAAGTCTTTTTTTGGTGTCTCAGGATAAAGAGGAGGAGCTTCCTGGCCTGGAGTACATCGGGGACGGTGAGGCCAGTTCCCACATTCAGGTATCGCCAGCGGACACTGAGCTCATCTAACCCTCAACTATTGGGGACATTCCACAGAGAAGGAAACATTTATTTACTTCACATACATGGAGTGTCGTTACTGTGCCATGACACGCCTTAAAATCTCTGTTTATGAGCATGTTATATTAGTATTATTGTGTCTTGTTTTAATCCTTTAAGTGCCAAAGTTGTAACATTGCTACCAGCAACTTAAATGAATGAAGTAGACCATAGTTTTAGAGCTGCCAAATATTGTTAGGACATGTGCCCCTTCTATTCTAACACTGTGTCAGGGCATGTTTCTATTCAAAGTGAAGAAAATCCAGTTTAAAGGCATGGTCCTTATCTGGTTTAGTAAATAAGTAAAGTTTGTTTAGTTTCAATTTGGATAGATAAGGACAGATTTGGCTACTTTGCTGATTTGGCTAGAAATCTACTAAAACTTATGCCATTTTACTCTACTCATGTTTAAGTTCATTTATTTTAAGGATAAGATGACAAAAAAGACAAAGAAAACTTCCATGTAAATATGTTCAAAGTTCAATTTTACTAAATAATATACAATCCAATATGGCCACCCCCCTGTGATGTCATAATAAAATAGATGAGTAAAATTACTTCCATCATAAACATTGGGTCATACCCAATATTTTTTGCATCTACAATATGAAATCTTGACATCAAAATTGAATATTTTGTTTAAAAACTCAGATTGTGTTTCAGAAAACTTTTATTTATCCCATACGGTCAATTTGCTGGCAGCTTACCACAAACATCAGTCAACATTCAAAGTGCAATGTGTTAAACATGAATCAGTATACAAATACAAGATAGGTTATTGGAACACAGTAAATAATCAACAATAAATAACCAATAACTGGATTCCTGTAGGATCTTGAATTTACAAATCTGCATTTAATACCTTAAAAACTCTTAAAGAGGTTGCAGCCCCCGGTAAGAAATGACTGATGGTGTTGGAGTAAATAAATACATTTTCCTAAAAGTCACAAATTTTTGCCAGTATGGCCACGAAATGGGCATTAAATTCTGTTTTAAGTACTCTTTAAATATCTTAAATTTAACTTATAAAAACCTGTAGGAACCCTGAATGAATACCAATGCAGGCTAAAAGACCCTCTAAATTCAGCTAACATTGAAAATGTCATAAAATGACTGCTGTCAGAGTTTAAAAGTATGACAACTGAAGAAATAAAAGATCTCTTCACTCCGGTGTCTAAAGGGTTAATACAATTCCGACTGATTTGATTTAAAATCTTATTGCTCTTTATATTGATATTCCACTCAAAGTAAAGAACACCTAAGGCAGATTCGGCTGTTTTTGTACACATTGACAAAGATGTTGTGAAGGCGTTATTGAAATCTTATTTTGCCATGTCTTTTTTTAAGGACATGAATAACCCATTTAGTAATTTACTAAGTGGCAGAACCTTCAACTGTGGCGAGTTGAGCCAAAAAATACCTGGAACAATCCCCATCAGTCCTGCATCCAACCCTCCATCCCCCCCAGACCTGATCCAGACCAAGATGACCGTGCCTCACTCCACAGCTGATCATAAGGTAAGAAGCAACTACTTTATTTTTCTGTTGTTTGTCAGACTGACGCAAGACTTATACAAAAATTTTTGGCAAAAACATTCCTCCCAAACTGCTGGAAAAAGACCAAAACGTATTGCAAAAATGTGCAGCCTGGTCTCGAAAGATGTGCTATTATCTGGATTCACATTCCAATGGACAGATTTTGCTAAAGTTGCGAAAATGGCCAAATTTCTTCCATCTGAAATGAACTGAACCATTTTCAAGTGGCTACCATTCCCACACAATTGATGCTGAAATTATTCTGCCAATACAAAAAATGTCTGGCTTGGCCAAAAGATTATCTGTGTTGTCACGTCGTAACAATATCTCATATGGTTTTCGAACATAAATGCGAACAAAAACCCTGTTTATCTTCAATGGGAACAACAAAAAAGTTGACTTTTTTCTGACCACTACTGCTTCACCATACTTTCACCCAGAGACTTCATTTAAACTTTAAAACGCAGGCATTTTGTCTTTTCTCCAGGCATCTGTTTGGTATGAGGATGGGGTTCATGGTTTTCAATAGGTGACTCTTCTAAACCCCCAGCGTTGAGTCAAAATCTTCACAGATAAGACTATGTGGTGTCATCAGCTAGAGTGGAGCAGCGAAAATTCACCTGTAAATTTTTGAACAGCTCACCTTCCCGGCCAAACAAGACATAGTAAGCGAATGATCTTTTCCCAAAATGTAGCAACGGTTCCTGGGATTCATACAAACACATGTTTGAAGACCTAGCTGTTTTTAAAGTGAAATCACTTTAAAAACAGGAGTTTTCAGGAGTTTAGGTGGAAGTCCCTTTATTTCTCCCATAAGAGCCAATGTTAACTGAAAATTTTTTCTCCCATGAATAGACTGTACAATGCCATAACTCAGTCATTTTTTACAATGTGGGCAAAAATATACAGTCTGTCTTTGGTACTATTTCCTGCTTTTAGATCGCACCAAGCTGCAAGTCCTCTAATCTGGCAAGAGGCAAGCACACGGGTTACGTTTACTTCAGGAAATGTAGAAAAGTCTAGTTATTATTATTATTATTATTATTATTATTATTATTATTAGGATCATCATATATTAGGGCATGGGAGTCAAACATACCGCCCATGGATCTGGCCCGTGGGTTGAATTTGTGAAAATTAATTGAAGATATTAATTATATTAGTTCAGGTTCTACATTCAGTAAGTGTAATTTCACCAATATTCTGCATGCTAATAAATGTATTTGTAGATCCACTGTGATCTGTAAGCTGTAATGCACATGTGTGAATGAGAAGCTTAGGCATCTATAATATAAAAACCAAGTGGCCACTGACTGCGTACATGCATGTGTGTGTCGGAGTATTCACACAACCTCTGTACAGAGCTGACTGCTGCAGTTTGTCACTTATGTATTTTTGTTCAAGCAACAGACTAATGAAAACAGCAAGTTGATAGGACCAATATTTTGGGAGATATTGGTAATTTTGGAATACAGTAGCCTTATAATCACACTGCTATGGCCAGAACATTTTGGCGGTGACTGCTGGACAAATGCGGTACAACATGCACAAATACACAATGGCATAAAAACTACCACATCTGGAACCAATGGATCCCCAAGGGTCACTGCGCAAGTAATATTGTTAAAATTGCGCTTATTTTTCTGAATAAGTTTTAGTTTCATATTATTTACATTTTTTAAGGACAGATTTCAGATGTAAACATTTTCATAATGTAATTTGACTTTTTTCACTCTATAACCAAGAGGAAAAGTATGGAGTTGACATTATTTGTAGGTTAGTATGTTATTATTTTACTGTTTCGGCCCCCTAGGATCATATTGGGCTGAATGTGACATCCCTGTATTAGAGGGTAATGCACCGTCGATGATGAGATTTTGGCATTAAAATGTAATGAGTTTTGTTTTCTAATTGAATAAATGATCTAACCCTGTTTTCAGATGTTGAGTGTGACCCCTCCAACGTCTCCACCCAGTTGTATTTCCAGCCCCTCATGTCAAACACCAGACAAGGGAAAGAACTGGTCTCTGGTCAAGGTCGAACCACCTCCACTATTGAGGACCCTGAGCCTCCAGACCCCAGACCTGGGTCAAATCCAGGACTGCCCTAAAGGTAGGCACACATGGTTCCATATCCACCGTGGCCTGCTCAGATTCAAACATAAATGATTGTTCTTCGGCCAGTTCATAGAAAGTACATATCCCATGCCTTTTGTTTGTTTAGAGATAAATCAGCCAGACTAATTGTGACTCTAGTTTGATAAATTTTTTTGAACGATGAATATTTTTGACAAATTTGCATAGTTTTGACTTTATGGACAACACAACTTATGAATAGTTAGAGTGAAACAGATGGAAGATGATCTTTATCATCTGTACACAAAGGAGAAATGAAAACTCATTAAAAAAATCTGGTATAGGTGAATTCATCCCAAATAAAACACAGGATGTTAATTTTTTTATTATTATTATCATTTATATATTTATATTCTAAGTAGTTGTTCAGTTCAAATGTATATAAATTAGCATCATTTGTTGGTAAATCCTGGAAAAAGCGATAGATGTTTTGGTTTAAATAGGTCAGTACATTGTTGTGTTTATATTGTACATACTGTCTGGTATTGTTGATTATATTTTTGGTGTCTTAAAACCCATGAAAGGGCTGGGCATATTCGCTTGCAAGACGCAAGAATAAAAATTCATTGATTCATATTTTACAAAACTGAATGTAATACATTTTAAGACAAAAAGCCTGAAAAGAAATCTGACTGGTTTTATTTGAAATTTTATCTGATTTTACTTATCTCTCAATTTATTTCTGTGAATAGGAGTGATGCTTTCTTTCTGATTTCTTTATACTATGCTTTTGGCAAAATGTAATACTCGACATAAAATAGCATAGCAGGTGATAGAACAAAAATGGTTTTGAGCAGGAAAAGAGAATTATTTTATATTTATTGTTATATTGTTGAATGAAAATCCAAATCAAATGTAATCCCTAAAATCCTGAAAAGTGTGTGTTAACATGTTTTTTATTTTGTCCTACTTCATTATCTGTTGACAAAAGATGATTAACTTATTCGCACATTTGGGAAGTAGTTAATTATTTTGTGCAAATACGATGAAGAATGTCACCTTTTGTAACGATGGACTCTGTAAATTTCAAAAATACCCGTCTATGTATAAACATAGCCTAAGGAGAGTAAAGTTATACATGCATCACAATTTGGCCAAAAGTATGACTTGGCTCAGGGGTGTCAAACTTATTCACATTCAGCCAAATTTGATCTACAGTGGATCAGTGAAATAACATAATATATAAATAATGTCAACTCCAAACTTTCCTGTATGTTTTAGTATAAAAAAATAAAATTGTGCACTGAAAGTGTTTACATCTGTCAACTGTCTTTTAAAACCATGTGAATAACGTGAAGAAACTGAAAGAAAACTAAGTGAAATTTTAATATTATGTCTCAGTTTATCATTTACACATGTAAATTACAAATTACAGATCACAGTGGATCTAGAAATACACAAAATATTTAATAACAGACAGAATATTGGTAAACTTGAACGTCAGACATTTCAGAATGTTCATATTTGTTCAGCTTTTTATGTTTTTTGTGAAATGTTTGTTTTAGTGTAAATGCAGTTATTTAAACATTTTTATGTAATTTAACAAAAAGAACATTTTTGAGTAGTGAGTATTTATAGATTATGATAATATTTCACTGATCTGACCCACCTGAGATTAAATTGGTCTGTATGTGGAACCTGAACTAAAAAAATATTTTAAGTGTAATTTTCGTATTTTACAAATTCATTCCACGGGCTGAACTGGACCCTTTAGCGGGCTGGATTTGGCTCCTGGGCCGCATGTTTGACACCCCTGACTTAACTAATTATGCTATGAGGCTAACTACTGTAAGGTATGATTTCATCTGAATAGTGTCCATTTAGTTGTGGAAGTGAAGTCATAACGTAGACACAAAGGCTCATTCTGTGTCGCCCACTCACATTTTCTAATACAATTGTACAATGACCTTCATTAACCTGCACATACGTCCCCTGCCTCTGCCTCCCTCTCTCCGTCCACACACACAGAAAAGCCTTCAATGAAATTAGAGTGTGTTCATGGATGCAGAGAGGACGTATTGATTTCCGTCCTGCTGCTTGCAGTGGTGGATGTTCCTGCACTAAGAACCTGACACAGATTCAATTAGACCTGTTACCAGAGCTATTTGACCCAACAAGCTGCTTTCATTGCATTTGTCCTGATATCGATACACTGCTGCTCCACAATGCTTTCTCCAGCACAATGTTAATGAAAAAAAGCAGAACCCTCTGTGCACAGCGGGGGGACACGGTACATTTATCTCCAAATCGCTTTCAGTGACGGGGAGCTACACAAACCGCTTTTCACAGCAGCAGCCGACGTCCAGATGAAACCAGATAATCACTGGAATTTAGTGCAGATTTGAAGAGATTTTCCTGCATGGACTTCAATCAGATGGGTTTTCCTGACAAATAAATGACTTTGATGCAAATGTAGAGTCGACCTTTGACCCTTGTGACAAGTTCTGTTTAGAAGAGGTCGACTGCTCTGTTGATGAACACTATATGGACAAAAGTATGTGGGCATGTTGAATTCAGGTGTTTCTTTTCTAACGGGTCTGGGTAGGGCTGCATGATTAATCGATTTTAAATTGAAACCCGATTTTTTTCATTGGGATGATTTTTAAAACGTGGTAATTGTAAAATCGATTTTATGTCTCATGTCTCCTAGCCGCGCGTCTGCGCTTCTGCCTCCAACCGCCCAGATACCGTAGACTCTTCCTCCAGCTGTGACAGCTGTCTTTCACAAAATTCCATGTAATGACAACAGACCATATATCTGTGATGGTATCACAGAACTGCAGAGTTCTGGCTCATAGTTGGACTTCAGTCACAGTAGACTCCTAGACGCTATGCGTCCGACATGCAGACATCCATATCTTGTACTCTACTTCGATTCTCTTCATTATCGCTTATCTGGTCCACACATGCATGACTGATGCCTGTCATTGACTTACATTGATAGAACTTCTGTGGCCTATTGTGGTTGTCCGTTTGTGTCCAAAAACAGGAGTGAGAGCAATTCATACGCGAAGGACAAGAAATGTATTCCATTTTAAACATACTAAAACAAAAATGTTAAATTTACATCTTGTCACACGGTAGAAAAAACTACATACTCTTAAGCTTTGTGCACCTTTTTCTGTCTTTTTCAGAGGTCACGTAACACACACTAATGGTGCGTTAACGTGCAACACAGACAATCGGAAATTTCAATTTCACACAAATAAAACTCAAAACTACAGTGTAACTCAAATTCCAAACA
>JAPTGZ010000019.1:9575092-9592497 GCA_029814645.1 Fowleria isostigma
CCGGAGTACCCGGAGAAAACCCACACAGACACGGGGAGAACATGCAAACTCCACACAGAAAGGTCCCCCCGTGGATGATGCGGGGATCGAACTTGAGACCCTCTCGCTGTGAGGCGTGAGCGCTAACCACTACACCACCGTGCCGCCCCAGTATATATGTGTTGTTCCTATTCAGTGTCCAAGGGGGAAAGAGTTAACAGATGGGATCAGGGGCGGCCCGTGGCATAGGCAGACTAGGCGGTCACCTAGGGCGCCACCTTTTGGAGGGGGTGCCAGTGGAAGGGAGCAAAAAAATCTGCATCTATATCTAATACATCTCAAAAAGACAAGTAAAGGAGGTTTGCATGCGTTAATGAACGCTTTTCACCCTCTGAACATTTCTGAATGAATAAGGAAATATTTATTAAAATATATTTCACCATGTCTCCAAATTGACAGCCTTACGCACATAGATCCACAGACCGGCATGAATCTACCTTGCCGGCACGGTGCGTCTCTCTCTCTCTTTCCCTTTCTCTTTCTCTTTCTCTTTCTCTCTCTCTCTCTCTGTCACTCACTCACTCACTCACTGAGTTCCTGGCGTTTCCATTTCCATGCTGCGTCTCCTATATTTTCAGTCACGGTTCATTATGCATCACTTCATGAAAACACAAGTAAAGTCCTCATTTATGCAGGGTGGTCTCTAACACGTTCCCACCTGTTGTCACTATAGGGCACATGATCTTGTAAAATCCCCCTCAAACCGGAGAAAGAAAGAGATGAGTTTAGTGAGTGGGAGGATGAAGGTGAAGAAGACTTTAGAGAAAGAGAGGTCCAGCACTACATTGAGGGACACTTGGTCTGAGATGGAGAGGACATTCTAAACCTGTGGACGTCACAGACAATGGATTTTATGTCCAGGGTGTCAAAAAGGATCGTGTGTGTCACAGTCACAGACACATCGAGCGAACACATGGCCAGTGAGCGCATGTTCAGCTCTGCGGGCGGTGTGGGAGTCTAGTCTAAATAGATGATATCCCAGTACTGGAGATGACATTCTGTTTTTACACCGTGCATGTAAAATTTACCATCAAAGCTAAATGGATTTGAGTTTAATCAAATACAAGGATGAAAAACAGAAGGGGGGGGGGATCAATATCTCGCCTAGGGTGCCACATAGCCCAGAACCGTCCCTGGATGGGATACAGGTCACATATGGGCAAAAAAATTGGATTTGTGCTACATTTGCCTGCAGTCTGAATGTAGCCATAGAGACAGAAACTGACAACCTTGCAAATTCAACTTGTTATTGATTCATGGTAGAACATGACGCTGAGATACAGGACCATTTGTCCTTTGTTTATTTTAATACTGTGGGTCACAGTGAACTAGAATTAAATGCTGGTGTGTTTTTCTTTTACAGGCAGTCTCATCTGTGTCGTTCCACTGTGCGTAAAATACTCAATGCACCTGAAACCCTGAGGTTCAGCTCATGCAGTGGTGTTATGTTTTCAGGCTGCCTTCGTAGACAGCGAGGTGGACAGAGCAGGACCGGACAGGAGAGGGGAGGGGAGCTGTACCCGACGTCTCCCCCCCGCTGACCCCGAGTAAACCAGCCATGGACGACGCCTCCTCGCTGGGCAAAGTCAGCAGCTCCACAGAGTCCGTGGCCACGGTCACCAGCGAGGAGTTTGTTCTGGTTCAGTCCAGCGCCGCCGGGTCACCTCAAGGCTCCGAGGGCAAACCACGACTCAAGGTCAGAACCAAATGGGGACACGCCTGTGATCAGAACATTAGAACACAGAGGGGTCCACTCATCTGTTTCAGCCACTCAGAGGAAGAGGTGTGAAAAAATATCAATACAGCAATATATCGCGATACTTTGACCTCCAATATAGATATTTCAACCCTTAATATTGATTTTTTTTTTTTTTTAATTTTTTGGAAAAACCGAAATAATAATGTCTTTGCAACATTAGTTTAATTCACAGTAGTGTAAGTGACAAACTTTATGCATTTTATGTTTAATGCACTTTGTTTTAATGCACTTTAAGAGATGCATTTTATGTTAAGTGTATTTACTTATGTAACACTGCATTTGACTCATTTCAAAAACAATAAAATGGAAAAGTTGTTCTCAATCAAATAGTTTTGACTTAATTTGCCCTTTCAATTTTGTGAAGTATTGTTTGAGTTACATTTACATCATCTCTATTTTTTCTTAGGTAACTGTAGAATATTACAATATATCACAATATTGATATGATATATTGTGATACTATCGTATCGTGATGCGTATCGTATTGTGAGGTTTTTGCCAATACTCGCTCCTACTCAGAGGTTATTGATCAGTAGGTGTTAAAGGTTATCAATGCACTAGCAAAAAGGACAAAAATATAATGCACTGATTGTAAATTCTTGTCCTTTATCCATATTTAAAATGACATTTCTGTTTCTTTATTGTGTTTTTGTTGTTATTTATCAAAGAAATCCTCATTGTAAGTGGACCAGGACGAATAATACTCTAGGCCAGGGGTCTCAGATGGGGGTACTTGGATGAAGCCCAGGGGGTACTTGACTTTTTTTTTTTGTGGAAAACTACATTAAATAAGTCATCATGTACTTAATACAAAATATATCATGAGAATTGATGCTGAAATATAAAACACATTAAATAGATTCATATCATAAAAAATTACACCCTTAGTTTTATTATCAATCATGTTGTTTAAACTTTGGTTACATTTTAAGAACATTTGTATTTTGTTTTATTCAAGATGAGTTTATCTGAGTAATTAAATTGTTCCTTGTTGATGAAAGATTTTTTTATACTCATTAATGATCGATTTATTCATTTTCTTATCAATGAAAGAGGACACTTTTCTACAGATGAGGATTAGTGCCACGAAAAAAAAAAATTAAGGTCCAATATATTTTTTTTTATTATTGTCATTTTGAGAAAAAAAAAAGTCAGAGTTCTGAGGGAAAAGTCAGAATTCTATTTTTTTCTCAGAACAATAATCAAATTACTCTTTAGTACATTTTTTTAGTCATGTAAAACATAACATATACATTATACATGTATAAATGATAAGTTGAAGTATAATATTTTAAAATTGTAAATATTTTCAGAATTTAATGTTTTGTTTTGTTTTTTGCAATAAAACAACATTACATTAAACAAACATTATTTATTAACTATTACACTATTATTTTCCAGGTTAAGTATGTCTATTATATCCAAGGCCTTGGACAGTACTTTGGGTATATTACGTTGTTTTTAAATGTGCTATAGAAATAAATTTGACCTTGATTTTGGCAAATTTTAGCTCATACATTGGAGCATCTTTTAGAAAACAAGTGCTACTAATAAACCTGTATCTTGATATCATATATTTATCTAAAATCTGTAGTTTATACACTTTACTGTAGTTTTCAGTCTTATACCACCAGTTGCCATAACTTTGTGTGATTCATTGTTATTTGTCTGGTTTTTTTTATGTTTTATATTTATTCTTTATGTTTGTTTCTGTTCATTTCAGTTCAGTCTGCTGAGTTAATGTACAGAAACATGTCAGATTTGTGTTTTTTTGGGGTTTAATGTAATCTATCACTGCAATCTTGGTTGAGTTTGTTGATACTAACTCAAGTCTGTCTGCTCTCCTCTTTCTGTGTCCCACTTTTTTTAATTAATTAATTTATTTTTTAAATTTCCTTTCACTCTCAGATGTCTTGGAACGGGAGTGAGCAACTGGAGAGAGCGATGGAGGAAGTGTTGGACGATGATGATGATGAGGTGAAGGAAGAGAAGAGCAGCGTGGAAAAGATGGAGAAGCACAGGGACCCAGAAAGCCCAGTCCTGGAGCCCAGACCTGCAGGTACTGACCCCGGTCAGTTCACTAAACAGGAAACACACAGGGTGTCCATGGATCCTTAAACAGCCTTAAATGGGACTGTCCTAAATTAACCTTTATATGCATGAATTATGAAAAAGAATATCTAGATTTTTTTTTTTTTTAGATTGATTTTTATAACTCAAAAATAGGATAAAGTTGAAATGCATTTTTTTTAATTCAAGTTTTTATTTGCAATGAGTTTAAGTTAAGTTTGCAATGACATTTGTCCCAATATAAAACTATATTATTACATTTTTTATTATTTTTTGAATTCCAGACCCCTGTTTGAAAACAAAGACCTGAATTCAATGTCCACATACTTTTTGTATATATCGTGTATGTTTGTTCAAACCATTTTTACAAAATGTGATGTTTTTCGTCTCAGCAGCTGTTTTTGCTGCTTCACTTCTGCTGAGTGAACTAATGGGAAATGATTTACACAGTAAAATAAGACCGAGTCAGCAGTGGAAGTCCAGCTGCTGCCCTCATTGTTCTACTTCCTGTTTGTTAAGTGTGAAAGTTCCAGGTCAAAGGTCATCAGAAAAAGACCCCCTCCATTAAACATCCTGTCCATTTTCTCCTTGCTTTGCTCTTTATTATCTTCACCAGTGATGGTTTTTCTGTCTGTCTCTGTGCACATTGATCTATGGTAGAGGAAGGATGTGAAAATCCCACATGTTTTCGGTGCTCATGATGCTTTTATGTCCAGACTCACAGTGGTAAATGATTTGGCAAACTGTAGTTTTTAAGCTCACCGGTCGATAGGTCATGACCTATTGTGAAGGTGCAATCTCTGGCATCTTCATTAGTGATTTCTTCAAACATCTTTTCTGACAAAACTACAGGTCATGTTCATATATGGGTTTTCATTTGGGCCCATGACCTTTGACCTTAAATGACCTTGAAGGGTCAAAGTCACCGATGTCCAGATTTCAACACTCTTCTTCTTTGAAACTACTGGTCGGATTCATTTAAAAAAATTAAATGTATCCTCCTTGGCACAGTGTCTACAAAGTTTTACATTTTTTGACAATTTTTGGAATATTAAAAATGTTTCTTTACTTCTAATGATCCATATTTTGATGGTTTATAACTTGTAAATGGTTAGAGATATCAATATAGTTATCATTGAGCACTGATAGGAAGTCATATATGGACTTTGATTTAGGTCCATGACCATTGACCTTGAGTGACCTTGAAGGGTTAAAACTCAAGGTCACTAATGTTTAGATTCCCACAATCTACTTCTCTGAAACTAGTGGTCAGATTCATTTTAATTTAGTAAAAGCATCTTCTTTGGGACAATGTCTGCAAAGTTTTTTCACAATATATATATTTTTTAACAAATTTTTGAAATATTGCAAATTTTTCTTTAATGGTCCATATTTTGACGGTTTATAGCATGTAAATGGTTGGAGATACCAACATAATTTCTACTGATCACTGGACTTTGGTTTAATTAGATGAGTTCTCCTCCAGTAAAAGTACCGCCCACTTCTATTGGTAGATTGATCTCCTGCATCCAGACCACAGGTGCTGAACCTGACAACCTCATGCATTCAACTTAATATTGATTTTTGATGGAACATGACGTTCCAAAATAAGGTCATTGGTCCTATTTTCTTAAACTGTCGGACATCCTCAGTGCGTGTGAGCCTCTCAGATTCCTCATCTCCTGTCGTCTGCAGAGTCGTCTGCAGAGTCGTGTCCAGCGCCGTCCAGTCCCACAGTCCTGGAGGAGGACAGTGTTCAGTTCAACAAGCTGTCGTACCTGGGGTGCACCTGGGTCAAAGCCCCCCGAAATGAGGCGGAGGCACAGAGAGCGATGGCCACGCTGCGAGCAGAGAGCGCCATCCCCATCCCCATCACCCTGCACGTGCCCTGTGGACCAGAGGGCTCCGTCAGGTCAGTCACAGCAGATACTGAGGTCATGGAGGTTATGTCAGGCTGAGCGGGGCTATTTTACAGATTATTTAACTACAGACATACAGCTGTGCTTATAAGTTTACATACCCTAGCAGAATTTGTGGGTTTTTTGACTATTTTTTTAAGAATATGAATGATAATACAAAAACTTTTTTTCACTCATGGTTAGGAGTTAGGTGAAGCCTTTTATCATAAAAAAAAATGTGTTTGCTATTTTAAAAAAATAATGACAACAGAAAGTATCTAAACGATCATGATTTAAAGTTTACATACCCTAAGTCTGAGAAATATATATACGCTACATATATATATATATATATATATATATACACACACACACATACACATACACACTAGGCACTAACATTTTTGTCTAGTTTTAAGGCACATTATGGTTTTTTAGTTGATGACAATAATATAATATGATAATAATGATAATAATATACTAATAATGATAATACTGATAATGCTGATAATATAACAATAATAATAATGATAATAATAATAATGACTTGCTTTATATAGCACCTTTTTTAAAAAAACTGATTTTACAAAATGCTTTGACAAAGTAGAAGGGTGCAACAGCAGGATGTAAAAATGAACAAAGCACAAGCAACAACACTAAAACATAGAAACATAACACAGTAAGACGTAAGAGCATCAAACTAGAAAAATATAATGATTAAAAAATAAACAAACATTAAAAGGAGACAACATCACACAAAGACAAGTCTATAAAAATGTGTCTGAAGAAGTGGTTTAAAAGATGTAACTGATTCTGCAAGCCTTACAATAGACTTCTTTTTTTTTCTCACTTAAGAATTCTAGCAAAAAAAAAAAAAAAATGTCTGACCCCATTGGCAGAATTTTTTTTTTGCTCAATGTAAGACAGTTTGACCAGATTTAGCTTGTTTGTAGCAGGGTATTTTTTGCAGTGTTGGACCTGGAACTGTCAGTCGATCCAACGACACTTTCAGAGCTCCTCAATAACAAAAGTCAAAAAAGGGAACATGCACATGTTTAGCTAAATCACACAGGAAATGAGACCAAACCATGGAGAAAATGTAGATTCATGACTGTTTAAATCACTGTGACATGAACAGTTTAGCTCCTCGGTGAAATGTATATAAGGAATTTTTCTGTCCTGAGTCTTGGATGATCTGGGTTTTATTTTTTTAACTCTTTATTTATGGATTTTTTTTTAATTTTTTTTTTTTTTTTAACAATGATGATCAGGGTTTTTAATGTTTAATTCATTTCAGTTTACATAATCTTAAATAGTTCTGCAGCTTTAAACTGAAGACTAAGCATAAGATTTAATAACGATTTTCTTAGCTGAAACTACACATCATAAATAATACTAAATTTTATTTTTGTAAAGCTCTTTTTTATGTTATTTTTTCCTCATTTTTACTACAAACATAGTGTAACATATGTAACACAAAAAACAGGAGTCACAATTTACATAAGGAAAATAAACAAATAGTTAAGTATGCACTCTTGCAAAGTGTAAATGGTTCTGTATATAAGTTACTTGCATAGGCAGGTTTAAGCAGGTACCATTTTTGAAGTTACTGAAATATATATAGAGCTTTTCATAGCAATCAAAGACATTTATGGGTTTAAAAGCAAAATGGAATAAAAGGTCACTTAACAGCAACAGATGGCCTTGTACGTTATTTTGGCCCATGCTCCAAAATAAATAACGGTATAACTTAGTATTTTTAAAGAAAAGGATTTTGACTGGTAAACCAATTTCACTGTTTGAAAATATCACATATGTAAACCAGGTGCACTCACATTCTACTCGGCGTGCTTGCAGTGCTGATTTGGTTATAATTGGCCTAAAATGAATTCACTCTAAAAGTCTGTTTTATTCAGGTCGTTGAAACTCTGGAATAATTTACCAAAAAGGCTGAGGGACTCACCCAATTTACATGTATTTAAAATAGCACTAAAACCTAGTGGTGTAACACATGTTACATTTATGTTGGATTTATCAGGTAAAGGGACTGTTATTTATTCCCAATAAATTGTTATTGTATTTATTTTTTGTTATATTATTAGATGAATTAACTCTTATTTATTTCTACAGCATTATCATTGTATGTGTTTGTGAATGTTGTATGGATTTTTTGATTTTTTTTTAACTGGGACCCCAGGAAAACTAGCAACCACCACAGTGGAAGCAAATGGGGATCCCTAAATGATAAATAATGACATGTTGTTGAATTAATCTGATAGTATATTACCAAGTCCTGGTTAAAATCTAAAGCTTAAAAGATCAATTATAAAGGAATTCTGTCATTGCTGTACACTTGACGAGCTTTATGTCATATTAAAACTGTATTCTACACTAGTAATAGATGTGAATATGTAACATCTTGTCAGATGTAATGACATGAAATGAACTGAAAAAAACAAATGATTAACACATGGAATTAAGTGTAACCAAGTAAGTTGAATATTTTATTGCAATAAAGTTTTGGCATTTGCACATGTAAAGTAAAATACTGTTTTGCAGGATCGTGGACCAGGCGACGGGTACGGAGATCGCGTCCTTTCCCATCTACAAAGTGCTGTTCTGTGCTCGTGGACGGGAGGGTTCGGTGGAAAGTGACTGCTTCTCCTTCACCGAGAGCTACCGGAGTTCAGAAGACTTCCAGATTCACGTCTTCTCCTGCCACATTAAAGAGGCTGTAAGTCACTAAGAGTTACAAAAATCAATTTAACACCTATTTATTATTCTGTAATAGTTAATGTGGAAAAAAATGAGAGTAAAGTCAAGGCGGTAGCGACCAGAACTACATTAGAAACCCGTTTGTTGACTTAAAACTGTTATGATATTATATAATAGACATAAACTATATGGACAAAAGTATCTAGACATGTGTTTCTTTAATAACAGAGGTCTGGGATACAAAACAATAATGACAATGTCACAATAATATAATATGGATTTCTCAAATTATGTCTTTTTTTTTTGGGATACTGTGTATAGTTTTATATTGGGTAAATATCACTATATAGGTTAGTTTGGGTTAAACTGTTATCTTTGCTTCCAAAATGCCTCAGAGATGGTTTTTACTTTTTACATCTCTCAACATTGATTTTCTTACTTTATTTCTTTTTTTTTTTTTTATTTTTGACTATGACTATACCTATGATTTTCAATATTCTACCTCTAAATTTCTAAATTATTTTTCATACTTTAAATAAATAATAATTTTCTGTCACAATGAACCTTGGACTTTTTTCACATCTGTCTTAGGAAGAAAAATCTCCTATTATATTTTCAGGAAATAGTGATGTTTCAATACTTTCATATAGGCTCCATACGACCCCCGTGAGGATAAATGGGCTCAGAAAAATGAATATATATATATATGTATGTATGTATGTATGTATGGATAGTCCTTTTTTTTTATAATTTTATATTTGCTTTTATTTTCTGATTTATTGTTTTTTGTTCAGATTATTTTCACTGACTGGAGTAGCACTTCTAATTGCACTCTACTTCTGTATTGTATTGTATTTTGTTTTATTCTATTCTATTTTACTCTATTCAGTTCCTCATGTGCTTACAGTGCTTGACCAGCAGAGGATGCTGTTGTTCTGTCTTATTACACATTTATATACCATTTTCTTTTCATATTCTCAGTTCCTATTTTCCTGTATTAATTGTAGATATTAATCCTTATAACCTTGATATGACCATCCTTTATGATTTTATAATGAAACTGTCAGCTGTTTCAGTTTTATTCGTTGCTTTACTTCTCAGTTCAGCTTCTACCTCTTTGTTCCTCTTCTGATTTATACTCTTGTCCTCTGTCCCCCAGGTCAGCCGTATCCTCTACAGTTTCTCCACAGCCTTTCGCCGTTCATCACGGCCTGCAGACATCAGAGACACGGCGCTGTCTGGTCCACCCGACAGCGACCTCTACACTTTCACCGTGTCCCTGGAAATCAAAGAGGACGACGGCAAAGGCAACTATAGGTACCTCATACCCTCACGTTTACACACATGATCCTCAACTTAAAACAATATATCAGGCATTTCTGCTCACCCCCATCCCGTCTTTGCTTTCTTTTCATAGTCCAGTGCCCAAGGACAGAGATAAGTTCTACTTCAAGCTGCGTCAGAGCGTTCAGAAGAAAGTGGTGGTTTCAGTTCAACAGATTGGCAACAAGGAGCTCGGCATTGAGAGGTAAGAAGCAGAGGAAGGGCTCCAAGTTTTAACGCAGGACACAGTAGAAGGCAGTTACACTTGAAGACGATGAGGCTCCATAACCTGATGAACCTGTCATTCCTCAGCAGATTTTTGACTAACTCCTTCCAGTTTTCCAGGTTGTTTTGAAAGATTTTATTTTAACAATTTTCTGTTCTGTAGTCCATCGGCCAGTAGTTATTGTGAAGGTGCTCTGTCAAGCATTGACTTTGTAGTAATTTTATTAAACATCTTCTACGACAGAAGTACTGGTTGGATTAATTTCAAATTTTAGTTTTTTCACAGTTTAGAGACATTTTGATTTTTAAATTTCTGACATTTTTTGAATAATGAAAGTAACAGCTGCACAATATATCATTTGGGCATCGTCATCACAATGTACGTGTGTACAATAGTCACATTGCAGATCCTGCAATGTAGGAGGCAAATGAACTCAACATGGTCTCTTCTAATTTCAAGGGTATCTGACACACACTGCGTGCAGTTATCCACTAATTGCATTCCAAATCAGTTTGCCACGCCCCAAATCACTGAAAACGAAGACTTGGTGCCAAAAAGAAAAGCAATATCAGTTATCTGGAATTATATCGGAAGTATTTCAGAACACATGTTCTGTGTTGACAGTGTCTTGCACCTGTTGTCAAATTGAGAGATAATGCAACTACTTTTTTTTTTTTTTTTAACCATCGCCACCACACAGCTATTATATCCTCCTGAGTATTTTTTCATATTGCAATATATATCACAAGGATAACAAAAAAATTTGCGATGTCATTTTTTTTCTAATATTGTGCAACCCTAATAAAAATTTTCCTTTACTTATAATGGTCCATACTTTAATGGTTTTGAGAAGTGTTGGTTTTAGTTTTTTTGATAAAGGTTTGAAATATAAAAAATGTGCCTTTACCTCTAATGGTCCATATTTGAATGGTTTATATCATGGAAATTGTTACAGATGTCAATATAGTTACCATTGAGCACTGATTGGAAGTTATATATGGACTTTGACTTGGGTCCATGACCTTTGACCTTGAATGACTGTTGTGTGGTCAAAGTCAAGGTCACCAATGTCTACATTTCAACAGCCATCTCTGAAACTACTAGTCAGATTCATTAAAATTTGTATATGTAGCATCTTTAGGACAATATCTATATATTTTTTTTACATGTTAATAATGTGCCTTTATGTATAAAGGTCCATATTTTGATTGGTTAGATCATGTAGATGGTTAAGAGATCAATATCAACATCGTTACGACTGAGCACTTATAGGAAATCATATATGGACTTCAACTTAAAGGACTTTTTTTTTTTCCTAACAAATTTCTTCTCCACAGTTGTAAATAAAAAATGTTTACTATAAAATACAGTTTACTGATTACTGAATCTGTAAGCTAGTGTTTAGCATTAGCTCACCTATGATGCCTCACAGATGGCTATGATACCTTACATTTGTGCAGCTCTGCCCTTTTAAAAAAAAAAAAAAAAAATTGGTAACTTTTGGCTCCAAATTGCCAACATGGTGCTGACCAAATTTTAAAACAAAAGCTCAGAATCAGAAACCAGTTGGTGACACCACAGTTCCTTCTGTTGGTGGTTTAAACACAAAACATTTAGTTACACTGCAACTTTCACAATGCACTGATTCCTTGAAAATGAATATCAGAATGGACAGAATATAGACTCACCGGTCATAAAAAAGAACAGAAGAAACTGAAATGAAGTGTGCTGAATGGGGAATAATAGAAGCCCTATGGTCTGTTGTGCAGTCTCTCTCATTTCTGTGTTTACATGCTGTAGCAGCAGGACATTATTGAAGAACTAGGTCAGGCTTCATCATCAGCTCCTTCCTTTTGCACTCCCTCACCTCCCATCGCCGGCACCTGCCCTTTTCTTTATTTAGAGTGTCAGCAGAAACCCCCATTGTGTTCCCAAGTAATCCTCTCTGAGACGTTCAGCCCAGTGCTTTAACTTATGAATAATTATTTCATAATGGCTGCAGTCATAATGAGTGAATAATTCCTCTGAAATGCTGGATGGCTTTACTTGATGTTGTGTGGATGCGGTACATTACGTCCTGTAATTGCTCTGTATCCTGTGGCAGCTGAATGACCACTCTTTAAGACTCCTGACTCATGCACCTAAAATCTAAAATGCCTCTTTGCCACACACTTAACTCCTACTTCACAAACAAACATCAGCTGTTCTATAGAAGTACCACCATAACTGTAAATGTATTCTTATGTAATGCATTTGTGATATTGAAATTCCCACAGTGACCACTAGATGGCACCTCCTCCCTAAAGCTGAAAACGCTTTACTATAAAAAATGATGATGCTGGAAATTAGGATCAGAATACTTTATCAATACCTGGAGGAAATTAGTATGTGTTGCAGTTGCTCCATTCAAATATAATAAAAAGTAGCAGAAAAGAAATTATAAATACAGCAAAAAGAAAAAAAAAAAAGTACATGTTTATATCAAAGTCAGTTTTATTGTCAGTTTTTGCATATGTGCATCTCACACAGAAAACTGAAATTACAAAACTCTAAAGACCCCAAAAATATCAAAGAATTAAATTGAATATTTAACTATAACCTATAAACGCCAAACGAAATAACTATAAACATAGAATATACAGCAGAGGGCTGAAGAGACAAATAACAATAAAGGTTTAACAGATGAGGTAATTTGTGTGAAGTATATGTGTGCCTATACAGTTGCTGAAAAATTATTAGACCACCTTATGGTTTTCTTCAATTTTTTTTCTTCATTGCAATACCTGGTGCGACTAAGGGTACTTTTTTTCGGAACATATAATGAGAACAACAAAAATAGCTCATAAGAGTCTAATTTAAGAGCTGATATCTATCCATTTTCCATGGTTTTCTTGATAATATCCAAAATCACATACACATAATGTATACTTTACATAAATATCTGTGGCATTGTACTGACAAAAACAGTGCTTTTAGACACGCCATGTTTTCTTTTCTGTCTGTTTTAGTCACAAGATACACACAGGAGTTAGTACTTGATTGCATAACCATTGTTTTTGATGACTTTTAATGACTTCTAATAATTTTTTCTGCAATCGTATATGTATATATATGTTTGTAGGTGTGTGTACTTGTATATATGTCTCAATTTGTATTTTATGACTCTGTCCGCCTGTAGAATTATTACTATATATTATAAGGTTTGTGAATCTATAGAATAATCCATATAGTATATAGCATCCAAAAATCCATCTTATATTTATGCACATACTGTTTACTGATTGCACTTCTGGTTAGATGCTAAACTGCATTTCATTACCTTGTAATTGTACATGTGCAATGACAATAATGTTCATTTCAGTTCATTATATGTACACAGCCATATATAGAGAGAATTTGTTAACACCACATATATAGAGAATTTTACACCAACAATATGTATAGAGAAATCTACAAGACATTGGCTGTAAACGTTATGTGTACACAATACACATAATACATGTATATATACAGCAATTAACAATTAAAATACACCCCTAGCATCTGAAAGGAAGTGAGAAGAAGTAAAACTCATTTACTCCCACCCCCAGTTTAAATAGTGGAACTTATATAGTGGCAATTATGTCAAAGAAATTAGTTGTAATCATGCATTAATACACCAAAACTAACTTAAAACAATGCACAGAACACAAATGTACCAAGTCAAGAAAAATTAGTACCAGTGTTGAATCTAATCTTAATATATTTAAATGTACATCAAATCTACATATTAAAACACTTTATTAAACTCAAATAGAACAGTAATTTGCACAATATGTAGTAGATTATACGTACGATGATTAAATAAATATACATAAATAAGTGTGCAAAAACTGTTCTGTTATTAAAATACTATGGTTTTAAGGTGGAGTTAAACAGTCTGATGTGCACGGGCAGGAATGACTTCCTGTATGGTTCAGTGTCTTGGTCTTTCACTGACCATGCTCCTGTGACTGACCGCTGACATGGAGTGGGCGAGTGGATTTGTCCAATATTGTCCAGATCTTGGACAACAACATATTCGCCACCATCAGAGTCCAGCTCCATCCCCACAACGCCACTGAAAATAACTTTCACCAAATAACTGGTGCATCCTGTTTCATTCTAAGTTATTGTTGTTTTGCTTTTGTGTGAGCGGTTTATCCTTGAAAGGATCAGGTTAGAGCACGACTTGTCCTGGTCCTGTTCGGGCCGCTGGAGCAGGGCCAGCTGCGGCCCGGCCAACTGGGTGTTTTATTACCCTGAAGGAGCCCAGACTCGCCGGGCCGAGGTTATGCTGAGCTGCACAGGTTATCAAGCTAGTTAGTGGTGATACATTTAAAGATACTTAAATTACATTGATGCGGTTAATTTATTTCCCAAGTGCCCCATGCTTCAGCTGGAAACCTGAAATATTTGACAGGTTGTAATAGAGTAACATGGTGAGACTTTGACTTGTCCTCCCAGTCCCATCTCCTTCATCCAGGACTGATGGGACTCTGTGCTGGGGGATGCAGACTGTTACGCTGCAGTGGAATTGGTGCTCATTGATTGCGACTGTCCCCTTATAGGTGTTTTGGGATGCTGCTCAGCCCAGGCCAGAAGGTCTGCAACAGTGACATGCACCTACTAGATATGGTGAGCCACGATTTACATCACTTTTTTTTTTTTTTTTTTAATTCTGTGTTTATTTGGAAAAGCAAAAAACATTCAACTTTCCCCAAAGGGTACAATGCAGTGTCCACATTACAAATGTCAGTAGCAAGTTATGCTCTTCCAAGTTTTTGTGTTCTCTTTATAAAGTAGAGAAAAAATAAAAAAATAAAAACCAAAGAAGAATTAAAAATAAATAAATAAAATATATATACAACAAGTAGGCAGGAGGAGAGGGCTTGCTCCGCTTGTTCAACAGGATCGACACATAAAATACTCTGTTTACACAAAAACCTAACTGGAATATACATCTTGGAAATGTTTTCACGTTACTGATAAAATCAATTTACATCAAAGACAGGTTTCACATAATTAGTCCATTTCGGCCAAGAAATGAAAAATGAGTCTCTTTGTCCCTTAAAAGAAAATGTCAATTTCTTCAAAATGTAAATATCCTGTACAATTTCCATCCAATCTTCAATTGTCAGCGCTTCAAGCTTTAACCATTTTCTAGTGATAGTCTTTTTGCTAGCTGCTAAAAGCATTGACATCAGCTTCTTGTCTTTCAGAGTCCAGTTATCCCATGAAATGTCTCCTAAATACAAGGTTTCACATTTACAGGGAATTTTTTCATGAAAGATGTTATTTATATGTTCACATAGCTGCTCCCAGAATGGTTTGATCACAGGACAACTCCAGAAAATTTGATAGTGGTTTGCATTATTTGTCCCACAAAGACTCCAACAGGTGTCTCCAGTACCCTGATGTCTTTTTTGGACAGGAGTTACAAAAAAATTTAATAATATTTTTCTAACAGAATTTCCTCCACGAGTTGTAGCTTGAGGTCATCCATTGTAATTTGTAGATATTTTCATATTTTTCAGTTGAAATAACCAGATTTTCCTCTTTCTCCCATTTATTTCTTATGTGTCTGTGTCACCTTTCTTAGACATCAGAATACCGTTATGTAACCTGGAGACAACTTTGGAGCATGAACCCAATTTCTACATCACTTTTAGCAACAGTCATTTTAGTGAATTAACCCATAAAGACCCAGTGCTACTTTTGTGGTAGTTTCTAAATGATTTTTTTCCCTCTATATTTAAAAATTGTTATAAGTTGCCATTTGTTATAATATTATCCTCTGTATTTTGTATTTTTCCAGTGAAAATCAAGTATTTCGCAATAGTTACCCTGTGCCCCGAAGGGAAGGCAAAGATTGTTTTTGTGGTTCGGTTTGTTTCTTTGTTTAACACTTTAGGGGCAAAACTATTGGTTGAATTCATTCCAAATTGGGTTTATAGATTACAGAAAAGATGTGAATACATTTTTTGAAAACGTAGGTCAAAGTTTAAATTTTTATTAATGTGTTTAAAAAAAATTCTCTTATTTTATTTATTTATTTTGAATATAACATTAAAAAACAACAAAAGATTCATACAAAAGAAAGAAAACTTTTGAAAAGGAGTGGGATGAAGTTTAACTTATATACTCCTAACCCTTACCCCATCCTTCTACCTACCTTAAATTTCCATGTCAGATCCCATAAGTAACAACAAATCTTACACATAACAGACTAAAATAAATGTACTGTACTTTTAATGGCCGAGATTTTGTGTGTGTGTTAGTTCATATTGCACATTAAATGTGACTTCTATCAGTTTTGAGTATGAACTGAATGTGACCCTGAAGTGACCCACATGCACACAAGAGGTCCTGATGTAATACATAACCATGCAAACATGAACTGTGCTTATGGAAGTAAATATGGAGGCATCTTTTCTCGTTGCAGAATTGTGACATTTGTTGCATTTCAATGATTTAAAGGTCAGATTAATGGGATCTGGCCGTTCAGACTGAAGTCGCATTGCAAAATATCAGATGCGTGTTGGATTTAGGACCACATCTGAAAGTGTCCTGGGTCAGATTAGTGCTGTTCAAACTGTCTATAACAGATCGGATTCAGGTCACATATGGGCAAAAAAAATCAGATTTGGGCCACATTTGCCTGCAGTCTGAACATAGTCATATACTTCTACACTGAAAACCCAAATTAGTTCTGACTATTAGAATTTTTCTGACCAATTGCCTCAACTCAATCTTGTTATCAATGTATAAACTAACCAACTTTAGCAGTGTGAACAAATAACTTTAAATGTCCACTGTAAACCTGGATAAGTAGAGTCTACCTCAAATAATCAAGGTAATTTGTTGCTTTAAAATTAAGTATTGAAGCATTAGTTGAATAAGTGAAGTGGACTATGTTCAATGTACTTGAGCCCAGAATGGAGTGGAATAGAACATTTATGCTGAATGGACTAATAACCGATTTACAGTAACTGAAGATGCTTAGTTTGAACCAGGCATTTGCACAGGAAGAGTCGTGAGATTATATTCAGAAACCACTTAATGTAATCCCTGGGTAGATTAAACTGATGAAGGGCAGTAGTGTTGCACCTGTACTCTGAAAGAAGTATGTTAACATTGTAAGTTTCAAATTGTACAGACGGTACTTTTGCTTTAAAAGAACAAAAGTGTCATTAATATGGCATGTACAACAGCTTGACTGTGACAAACAGGTTAAGTATTGTTAGTCCTACCAGTTTGACTAATGGTGTTACATTAATAAAAAAATAAAAAATAAATGTAAAAAGGCCAATAACCATTGTAACACAGACACATGAAGGTAAATAAACTTTAACAT
>JAPTGZ010000019.1:9592597-9610969 GCA_029814645.1 Fowleria isostigma
ATACCCCCCCCCCCGAACCCCTGCACATAAAACAGAACACAATGAGTAAAATGTCCAGTACCTACAATGCAATATGTTGTCTTTACTCATCATCAGTTCACTGAATTTATGTTAAAAATAAGTGGAATGTATTAATTATTTGTAGAAATGGGGTTGCTATCCACTAAAACAAACATTAATAATGATAACTTAAATGTTTTAATTCAGAAAATTGTGGGTTTACATTATACTATATATAATAATGGATCCATTTTACACACTTTGAGTATGCCTTGATAGAAAAAACGCTCTATAAATGTAATCCATTTTTATTATTATTATTATTATCATTATTATATATTTGAGAGTATGTTATTTTCTCCAGGGCCACAGAAGTAAACTAAGCGCCTATCGTAGGTGGATCAGACTTTTTCCAATACAAAGCTATCACCCCTTTGGCCTTTAAAATTGCAAAGTCTATGAGTTTGTGTTGTAGGAGTTTAAATTTAAAACTTGTTTTAATGTAAATAGGAGTCAATGGGGAAGAGTTCTGATGGGAAAGCGTACGTGATCACAGGAACATGGAACCCCAACATGGCCGCCTTCCAGCCGCTGAATGAAGACACGCCTAAAGGTGAGTTACGTTAAGTCTACTATCACAGATGATACAGTGAAGGATTACACATCTCTAGTATCCACAGTAGCTTTTACAAACTAAACTATGAACCCAGCCGAGCTAAAAACTCCCCATGTTTAATTCAATTATTAAAATGAGGCGATGTCGAATGTACTTTGTGGAAGGATTTATTTCCTTATACTGTTGTGACAAACGTGTCGAGGGACCGCTCAGTGTTCAAGGTCACATCTGGGAATTATGCAATGCTTGCACCAGAGCTTGGATGTGATAATTGCATTCATCCATTCTCCAGTGTAACATATATTCTCATACCTGGCCCTCTGACCCAGACTTGTCAGAGCTTGGCAGGTTTTCACACATGGAGGCAGTGAAGCAGCAGGGCCAGCAGGTCTTTGAGCTTTGGAGGCTCTGTTTAGTTTCTGTTATTTTTTTTTCCTTCCATTACTGGCTTTTTCTTAAGTTTAGTTAACCCTTAGATGCTTAAGTGGATCCAAAATGACCCGGTGAGGTTGTGTTCTTGCAATATATTTGTAATGAAAAGTTGTTATTTCATATTTCAGCTAATTCTCAAGAAACAGGTCATTGACATCATACCATTTAAAATTTTAACTTACCTTTTAAAGATTTTATGAAATTGTAGTTCCCTGTGTGCTTGCATGTAATGCAAGGCAATGGGAACTACTGTTAGTCAGACTGACTTATGAGTTATATGAAAAACTTTAGCAAAAAATGTGGCCCAGAGTGTTGGAAATGGACGAAAACATATAATTACAAAAATATGCAGCCCGGTCTCAAAAGATCAGCTATTATCTGGATTTATCTTGCGATGCAAGGATTTTGTTAAAGTTGCGAAAAACCGGCCAAATTTATCCATCCGAAATGAACGGGGCCATTTTCAAATGGCTACCATTTCCACACGATAGATTATAAAATTATTCTGTCAATACAAAAAGTGTCTGGCTTGGCCCAAAGATTATTTCTGTCACCATGTCATAACGATATCTTGTGCATTTTTTGTACAGGAACGCGATCAAAATCCCCATTTATTTTCAATGGCAACAACAAAAAGTTTACTTTTTTTTCTCCAACCGTTATTCCTTTACCATACTTTCACCTACAGATTTCAGTTAAACTTTAAACTCAGACATTTTGGTCCTCTCTCCAGGAATGTGTTTATCGATGTCATAAATAACTTGTACATACAAATAGAATGTAGAATGCGTAACTCTAAGAAAAATAAATGTAGTTTTTTATTACCAGTCCATCTTTGGTGCTATTTCTTGCTTTTACATCGTACCTAGCCACAAGTCCACCAATTCGGCAAGAGGCAAGCACATGGGTTACATTTCCTTCAGGAAATGTAGTAAAGTCTAGTTTGTTTGTATTAGTACCCCAAGCTTCCATAGGGGGATCAAAATTTAAAGACGACTTGATCATTCATATGTTTACAAAAATATATTATATAAGTATTTAATGAAAAGTGTTGAAAATGGCTCCTGACTACATCTCATAACTCCATTCATTTATTTAGAATACGCCTAGTTAATCCAGTTTTTTGAAAAATAGCCGTTTTGGACATAAGAGGCTTCCACCCGACAGCTTATAACATATAAGGATATACACAAGTACAGCATATGTAGTATTGTGTCTCATTCATATGCAGTACATGCAGTGTATGTGATTACAATTTGTCATTGATGGAATAGCTTTAGTCAATAATTTGTGCATAACAGACCAGAGTTTCTATCAGATTATTGATTTTTCTTTTGTAAACCACCATGTAGTGTGGATCAATGACTGTCTCATTGTGCAGGTTTCTATTGTGGACATTAGTTTCCTTTCCAAGTGTGTCAACTTTAACCATTTTCTAAATATTAGCGTAATAACCACAATGTAAATTTTAGAAATGGCGTAATCTATCAACTCTCTGAGAGTACACAAAATGTAATTGTCTTTTAAAGTGGAATATTTACATTAACTGGAATAGATTATACACAGCAGTACCGCTCATGTGTCTAAGCAGAGAGCTCCCATCAACAAACCCGTTATGACCGGAGAATTAGACTACTTGGCAACTTGGCTGAGTGAAAGGTTGCGAGTTTGACTTGAAGGTGGGTGGCAGGTCTGTCAAAGCCGTCTACCTCAGAGAAGTGGAGCGGTGTAAGGCCTGAAGAACTCCAGCACACACACAGCACAGCGTACGCCCAGAAATCTGTCCACATCCACCAGCGAGGTTGATCGCTGTGATGCATTAGTAATGATGCAGGCTTTCACTTCAGTTACTGGGTCTAATAAGGAAACACTGTCTAAACACCAGATCTGAAACGATGTTTAGTTTCCATTTTATATTCTATATTTAACAGATTTATATTTGCATAAATTTAGAAGTTGGGCTTGGTATTATATATCAGATTATTTCAATTAATCAAGGTTTTGGTTTTCTCAAAACTCTGAAAAATACCTGAATTGCAAAATTGAGATTATTCCTCTGGAAACATTTTGTGCATAAAAAACTTCAAAATTAAACATTTTTGTATGGAAGCGTATTGCATTCACATGAAGAAAAAAAACTTGGCTCCGTTTTTCTGAGCTAATGACATATTTATCTCAATTCAGAAAAACAGTTGATTAATTTTTTTTTTTTTTTTGCCAAAAAAAAACAGAGCTCAATTTTTCTGAATTAATGAGATAATAATCTTAGTTCAGAAAAACAGAGGCAGTTTTTTTCTCCATGCGAATGCAATACGCGTCTGTATTTCTTCTTTTTAAATGTATTTATTATTAATGATACAGTTAACAAGACTCGGTGGAAACAAACGAAAAACAACAGCAACAAATTCCAAACAAACAAAAAAAGAAAAAAATAGTGATGACGAGTGACAACAATGGCAGCATCATATTACAATGAAAAATATAATAAACATAAAGAGCAGCTAAACAGTAACTAACTAAACAAACTAAAAATTGATTGGGGCGATAGGGAAAAGGGGAGGGGTAGAGTGAATGAAAGTGAGGAGGGGGTCAAAAAATAATAATTATAATACGATAATGGTAATAAGAATACAGTAATATATAGTAATATAGTAATAGTTTGTTAGTATTACTGTGGGGGTGGTAGCAGTGGTGGCAGCCACAATAACAGCAAAAATGTGTTAATTAATTAAATATTTATAATAATTTATATCAAGTTTTATCAGTTTGAGTTTTTATTACTTAATTTCAATTAAAATAGCTATGGTGGGTGGAGCTAAGCGCACAAAGCCCAAGGAAGACACCATGACCCTCCCACACAACCTCCCACCCACCTTTTTGCTTCGTCTAATATTTTTGAATGCATTTCTTTAATCATGTGTTGTGTACAGCTTTTGTGAGGAAAGAAAATTATGTAATCGTACTTTGTCCTCAGTTCTTAAAGCCACAAACAGTCAATTAAAATCATAAATTGTCCATAACACTGAAAAACAAGTGGTGCCAGGCACAACAAACCCCACCTCTCACATGTATTTCATCCATTATAAATAAACGGGAAGATTTTAAAACACACTGTGCCTGTACTTGAAAACCCTTGGCCTTTAGTCCATGTCAAAGTTTTTGCACATATGGACAGACGGACGGAAAACTGATGACAATACTTTGTGGCAAGGGCTGAGGGTGGAAATCATTTTTAAAAATTTGAACTTTGACCTACCTTTTCCAAAATGTAATGACATCTATTCTGTATCACTAGTAATGTATAAATCCAATTTGGTATGAATTGAACCAATAGTTTTGCTGCCAAAGTGTTAACAAACAAACAGAACCAAAAACAATACAAAAATTGAGATTTAATGTTTTTCCCATATCATCCAGCTTTTGTTAAAATATTATATCCACTATATCTATACATCTTAGAATTGCAGATGACACATCATTTTCACATGTTTATAACAACTTATGAGTCATAGGTCATAGTGGTCTAAAAAAAATACACAAAACATTTGATTAAGGGCAAAATATTGTTGTAATTGCAATAATTCACATTTTTTGTTAAAGGCTTGTCTGTAAAATGTAAACATTTTTGTGTAATTTAACTTTTTTTCTCTAGAACAGTGAAGAAAAATTGTATTTTTCATTATTTATAGTTTATTATGTTTTTGACTGGTCTGACCCACTTTTATCAAATTGACCTAAAATTATTTTGACATCCTTGATAATCCTAGAGTAATTAATCAGTGTAATTTTTGTGTTTCACTAATTCCTCCTGTGGGCCAGATTGGACCCTTTGGTGGGCCAGTTTTGGTCCCCGGGCTGCATATTTGAGACCCCTGCTCTACTTAAATCTACAGTTAAACCTATAACGTAACACTGCATTTTTTTAAATTTTTATTTTTATTTTTTTTATAAAAGCATCAGTGTAAGTAGTCTGACGGGCATCCTTTTTCCATTTTCCTTCCTCTTTTCCACCCTGTCACGGTCCAGATAAGCAGGTGTACCTGACGGTGGCAGTGGACCTGGTTGTGACCGAGGTGGTGGAACCCGTTCGCTTCCTTTTGGAAACGCTGGTCAGAGTTTACCCGTCGAATGAACGCTTCTGGTACTTCAGCCGCAAGACCTTCAGCGAGAACTTCTACCTCAAACTCAGACAGGTATCTTCACTCTAGGTTTTACCACTCTAACCAGCTGATACTGTTTTTACCGTTAGAACACTGCATGTAAACTACACGCACAAACATATGAAGACACACCATGTCTACAGCTGGAACATGTCCTGTTTGTACTGATTTGAGATAAAAACGTCAATATTTCCTTAAAGTTTAATGGGAGATTTTTCTTAAGTGAGATCTGAAGAAAGTAGATGGTTAGTTGTGGTAGAGAATTATTATTTGCAGTCGGAGCATGAAAAATATTTTATAAATTTTCTGCTGCTTTATTTCGTGCCTGTTTTTGGATGAACACAGTGGTGGGATGTTTAACTTTTTTTATTTGTCATATTAGGTTGCATATGTTTCTGGTTTTTTTTGTAGTTTTGTGGATATGTAATAAATATATCAGTGAAGTTCAAGGTGACTTTATTGCAGGTAGATTTGTTTTTCAGTCTGGAGAGGACATCTCAAACATACAACGTTAAACATTAAAAACACAAGATGCACATGTAGGACACTTAAGAACAGCACGGACAAAAGACATGGACAGGTACTCCAGCAGCTCACTGAACATGGTTTAAAAGACTAAAATAAATAGATAAAAAACAGACTAAAATAAATAAAATCATTAGATAACACTGAGATATGATTAAAAATGCCAATAAAACCTGTTATGAGCATGATAAAAATACAATACCATACAAGGGACAATAAATGGTAGATACGTTAAAATAAGCCAGACCCAAGAGTTATAATCGAGTGCATCAAGGCTTATTTAAATGAGAGATAGCAGCAGGAACAAATTGTTCCTGTAGTGTGTGGTCTTTGATCAGTGAATGAAACATCTTGGACCAAACTATCCTTGTGTCCTGGGGGTGATTTTTAGAAGCATATTGATGGTAAAGTTGAGATAATAGGTGACATATTCAAAGTTATTCAATAATGAAAATGTCTGTTAAGGGGGGGTGAACACACAACTGGATTTGTAGTGACTTCCAAATGAATTTTTCTCTGTATTGAACCTTTCCTGAATAATTTATCACAATTTAGTAATTTACTCTACACTATATATAGAAAAGCAAATGTTTTTGCTATATTTAATTCACGGATCATGGAGATGTTCATAAAAGCTCAAGTAAATTTAAAGGTTATTATATCGAACGTAGAAAACTGAAACAAATGTGACTTTCAACAAGATCTATCATTAACTAAACATAAAACAAGGGTGTCCATTCACTGTCATTGATTCAACTTCATGGGTTTTACTGGTGAATTAGTGTTTTTGAAGATGACGGTGTTTCCATGTTCACTACAGAGCCTCTGAACGTCCAAATGCGTCATATCTGATGACGTTGAAAAGATGATCAACTTTATTTTACACCAATCATTTACATGTATTGATAGGATTAGAGCTTAAAAGGTTATAAAACAGTTTATATCGGTAGATGCTATGAGGGTTGACATTACTGTTTGGGAAGAAATGTGAATGAATTATTTTACATGTATCAGATATGCGTACAGATTGTAATGTATTTTTTAAAGAACACAAGTAATGTCCAGATTTTTTCATTTGAAAACTGCACTAGAACATCCACCCTGTGACAGGAGGTTTTGGCCACTTCTAGATGTTTTCGAACAGGTAGACATGTTGAATTCAATTCAGTTTTATTTATATATGTCAATCATAATACATGATTATCTCAGGAAACTTGACAAATTACAGCCAAGTATGCAGAGAAGAAACCCAACAAAACCTCCACGAGCAAGCCCACAGCAGCAGCAGCAGCAGAGGGGAGAGACTTTGTTTTTGTAAATATGTGATTGACGTGTAATCACCCATCACTGCTCAGATTCTGCCTGATGTAGCTCAGCACAGAAGCTCCACAAACATTGGAGTTCACTTTCCTATAACGTAATGAAACAGTGTCTCAATTTAGACCAAGAGGGGAGAGTTGTAGAGCTGTATCCTGATGCTCATCTGGGTGATACTGGACAGACAGCAGGTCCACAGAAGGTCTGAGGGTCTGGGTTTGTTCATTTTAACCCTCTGCTGCCAACCTCAGACTGGCAGATGTTTTAGGCTCATTGGTCATGAGTTAGTGTTAAGGCGTTGTGTTCCGCATTGTCTTTGTTAGCAATTTCATCAAACGCCTTCTCTGATGAAACTACTGGTCGAATTTATTTCAAATTGTAGATATAGCTTCCTTAGGACAGTTTGTTCATAGTTTTGATTTATAGCTGTTTCTCAATACCTAGAACGTAGAGTACATTCTTGTGAACTCAGTGAGTATGGTCTTGGTAAGAACAGTCTCAGAGAACAGACTTCCTAAGACATAAGTCTCTGTAATTGGAACGGCTGGACTTGTGAACTTTCCTTCCTGTCTCTGCTGGATCTGTCACTGATGATTTCAATGCATTTGTACTAGTATTTACCTGTCATTTCTATATTTCAAAACTGTAATAAATTTAGTTGGTTCAGGCGGGCACAGCTGGCTCATGGAGCCTGTCGTTCGGCCCACTGGGCGGGCGGGTTGGCGCCGTAGCAGTCGAGAGTAGCACAAAGTACATCTTGGGAATTATTTCCCACCAAGTCTACTTGAGTCAACAACCAGTGCATCCTTGGTTTAAGCTAGCTGACAAGAACAATATCCGGGTATTCCATGCATTCTTGGTTTATGCGAACTTTGAATTGGAACAGTACTTGGGCTGCGACTGATGACGTTTCATGAGAACGGAAGAATGCATATTGAGAAATGGATATTTAGGTTTTTGAATTTCTGAAATATTTGAATTTTTGAAATACTAAAAAAACAAAACAATCCTAAAATATAAAATATTTGAATAAAAATATTAATAACTTGTAATGATCATATTTTGATGGTTTGTAGCATATAAATCATTGGAGTTATCAATATAGTTACTGTTGAGCACTGATGGAAGTCATATATGGACTTCTCCAGTTCTCTTGTAGTGAAAGTACCACCCACTTCTATTGGGAGATTGATCTCCTGCCTTAAGACCACTCATTTGACTCTAAATTTTGACCTTGAGTGACCTTGAAAGGTCAAACTTAAGGTCACCAATGTTTATTTATCAGAAATCTTCTCTGGAACTACTGGTTGATTTTATTTAAATTTTTTATGTAGCTTCCTTGTGACGATGTCTACAAAGTTGGGTCACACTTTTGACAAATTTAGATTTTCAGTTGTTTACAATTTTTTTTTAAATATTAAAAAAATTGCCTTTACTTATAATGGTCCATATTTTGATGGTTTTTAACATGGACATGCTTACAAATATCTATATAAATACTATTGATCACTAATAAGTCATATATGGACTTGGATTGTATGAGCTGAGTTCTCCTCCAGTGAAAGTACCGCCCACTTCTACTGGTAGATTGATCTTTTTTATTAAGACCATAGGACTCAAACATAGAGACAGAACCTGACAACCTCACACATTCAACTCTGTATTGATTCTTGATAAACATAGTGAGATGCAGGGACATTGGAACTATTTTTTTGTTCGGTTGTGAGAGCTGCTTGTCCTTGACAGTGGAAGGACAACGCTGAGCTGGCTGGAGAAACTCGGCATGTAGCCATTATCATCGCAAATATTGCTTATTTGGTGATGATACTACTCCGTCCATAGTATCACTAATGACAACATTTTCCACAGGCTTCTCATTGTGTTCCCTGTAACTGGAGCAGTCACCATCCTGCAGATATAGAGACATCATGGATTTATGACGTCTTGAATGCCATTATTTGATGTAAATTTTTGTTCATTAATTGATTCTTTAAGCTTTTAGTTTCCAACAGTGATGACAGCAGTTGTTTGTAACAGACTGTGAATTTTCTCACTTAAGATGTTGTACATAATAATCATAATACCAACAAAATGTCTCTATAGACTTACAAATAAGCCTCCATGTGTTAACTGATTACCAATTCTGGCATGTTTTTTACATTCTGATTTTGGCTCCTGCAGCTCTAAAACTATGTAATAACTTTAAAATCTTAAAATTGAGAAAACAACTTTTTGATATTGTTGGTAGCTTTATTTTTAGAAAACACCCCCATGCATTTGCAGGACCAACAATATTAACCCATAAAGACCCAAACATCCACCGACGACCAAAAGCACCTACTGATGTAAAATGTTTAAATACCTGTTTATCCATTAATTCTATCAGTACATGTGAATAAATGGTGTAAAATACAGTTTGTCATCTTTTTATGGTCATTAGATATGACCCATTTGGATGTTCAGAGGCTATATAGTTACCATGGTAATGCCGTCATCTTCTACAACATTGATTCACCAGTAAAACCCATGGAGTTGGATCAATACCTGGATTTTCATTACAGTTTTCTGCAAAATAATAGTGATATTTCTACAATTTCGACAGTATAATTACTTCTTGTAGGTGTTTTCATTGAAGAGTGTTTGGCTTCTGATGTGTGATTCTAGTAAAGTCCCATCTACCAACCTTGCGATATGTCGTAGTTCTCGCGCGGGTGGGGGTGTCCATGCATATCTCACTTTGCAGTTATACCTGGTCATCCCAAAGCAAAATCCTTATTTATGTTGGCAGCCACGCATAATGGTTTTTTGGGAGAGAATTATGCAGAATTTGCCAACAAGTTGTGTATCCAGAATTTCTGAATTATTATCTGAGAGTTTATTGACCCTCTCCTGGCACCAGACTTGTCATGCCTGTGACTATTAAAAATATGCAAAATGTGTTTCCACTGCACTTTTGCAAAGTATTTTTATATTGAAACGTCTCAAAAACAACCTCATGAGAGCCTAAAAACGTTTTTGTGATCTTCGACAGTTTTCGCAACATTTCAGTGTTTCCATTACCAGTTTTCTCATTATGGAATTTACATTTTGTGCATTTCTGAGGGCAATGGAAACCCAGCTATTGACAGTGGATTGACATACTTGTTTTACATTTGTTTATTGATATTTTTGCTGATAAAGGCAGTTTTTCTTCAGTTTTCTTTGTTTCTGATATAATAACTCTCAACTTTAATCTGAACTTTTCTAAAGATATACGTGACCAGTGAATTAAGCATAAGAAATGTACCTGATTTTTATTGAAAAATGCAAAATACAGAGAAGAATATAATAACAAATATTGATAAATCACTTAAGAAAAGTTACATAGTCAGGAAAAAAATTTATTTGGGAACTGCCACAAAAGTAGCACTGGGTCTTTATGGTTTAAAATCTGTTACGGGTTGAAGTTTACAGGGTTATTTTGGTCAGCTTTATTTACATACTACATCTCAAACTACACAGCTTAATTCAAGACTCCAACAAACGCCAGAAAAATGAGGCGTAAGATGTGGATTTGTGAAGTGGAGGAGTCGGAGTGGGCTGAGTGTCAATGACCTGTCAAAACTCTACCGTCTGTTCAGGATGCCGAATGAGTCACCTTTGATTTCTTTTCTCACATCCGCCCTTTTGCCAGCATCTCATTGTCAGGTTGTTGCTACTGATGTTCAACACGTCGTTCCCACCCCCACCTACTACATAATAACGTGTCAAATCCATTGCTGCTGTGAAACTTAAGTTATAAAGATGTGTGTGAGTGTCAGCACGTTGAAAATCTCAGTTTCAATTGTTTTCAAAAATCAAAGTATGTAGTGAAAGCGGCGATGAGTGTTCCTCCAACCAACGCAAGGACACACAGTCTAAACAGCTGCTGGAGATGCTTAAAAAAAAATCAAACTACAGTCGAGCCTTTAAGCCTTTTCTCCCCTGTTGAAAAGCAGATCTCCGTAGTAAGCCGTGGGGAACTGGCAAACCAGTGGAGTGTGGGGAAGCTTTTGATTGTGGGGAGCTAATAAGAGGCTCTGTCTCATTATTGGCGTGTGGATAATTAACAGCGGCGGTCTGAGTCGTCCGCCTGATTGCCTCTCTAGTTATCTCCTCAGTAAATGGAAGAGTGTTGGACTGGTGCTGTGGTTAAGAGCTAATTAAAAGATAATATTGTGTGGTGGTTTTTGAAGGAGATGGCAATCGCAGGTGAAACACAGATACGTATTTAAAATATGCAGCGTTATTATATTACTTTGCCAAAACTGTGAAGCTGAGGCACACTGGAGTGGGGAGTCATTAACCGTGACAACTTCCCAGAATGTTTTCTTCGTCTGTTCGGTGGAAAGGGAGTTCTGTGCGTGCTTTACTGGGAAACAAACCTGCCGGGCGTGTAGGGTAGATCATCTCGATCGAGAGCAAAGTCCAAGTCGATTTCATTGTGAGGAAGGTCGGGTTTGAATTTGAGACCAGATTTTCAAATCAAGTCTAGGACGAGAAGAAAAAAATCAGGTAGGACTTCGAGCAAAATGATAAAAACATAGTTAACAAATTAAAAACAAAACCTCTACAGATTGTTATGACTTGGATATGATCCTCATCAAAAAAGTAATAAATCGTATTTTGAAATCGCTAACATATATTTGTAACCTGTCTTTTCAAACTGGTGCGTTTCCAAACAAACTGAAAATTGCAAAAGTAAAACCACTATATGAAAATGTGAATAAACACATCTTCACAAACTACAAACCAATTTCTCTACTCCCGCAATTTTCAAAATCTGAAGAAATTATTTAATAATCAATTAGATAATTTTATAGCCAAATATGACATCATACATGAAAGTTGGTCTGGATTTAGATCTAAGAAATCAACATCAATGACAAAATTGGATATGGTGGAAGAAATTACTAATGCATTGGACATTTTAAAAAATACACAGTTGTAGTATTGATTTAAGAAAAAAAAAAAGCATTTGACACACTTGATTGTTCAATTTTAGGGGAGTGGCTTTGAACTGGCTCAAAAGCTGTTTGACGGGGAGACAGCAGTTTGTGAGGATGGATGAGTTTGCATCGGGATGTCCAGACATTGCTTGTGGGGTCCCCCAAGGCTCAATATTGGGTCCCATAATTTTACATTTTTATATAAATGATATATTCAATTTTTCCAAAATATTAAAATTATTATTATTTGCAGATGACATCAATATATCTGCATCATGTCTATGAGTGTGCTGTGATGTCGGCATATCAGTTGCCTCTATATATGTACCAAGTTTGAAGTAAATTGAAACAAAATGCATGTGAAATTTTGCCCATTATAAGTAAATGGAAAAAAAAAAAAATTTAAGAATTTATAAAAAATGTTATCTTTGACCTACTTCTCCCAAAATGTAATGCCATCTATTCTGGGTCATGCCAATTTATAAACCAAATTTGGTATGAATTCAGCCAGTACTTTTGCTGCTAAAGTGTTAACAAAGAAACAAGCCGAACCAAAAACAATACCCCTTGCCTACTCTTTGGAGGGTGGGTTAAAAAAAAAAAAAAAACGGCACCTGAAGAGTTAATCGGTTACTGTAAATCTATATAATACATGTACTGTGTTAGTGCTGTGGAGTTTGGACGGCATGTTGCTCTCACATTTTCATGAGTGTTAATTTGATGTGTTATTTAACCCACAGGAGTAACATTTCACTGGCATATGGCTGTAACAACGCCAACTTGTTACCTAAGCTTCCTCTGATTTTCTCTAAAAATAGAACAGGTTTGATATTCCCTCCCAATTTGTGCTCTCATCACTGACTTGAATTAGTCATTAGACACCATGCGAGTGGGCAGATCAATGCAGCTCATTGATCCATTCTACCAGGTGGAGGAGAGAGACAACAGCGCTTCAGTAATTGAATAGACCTGAAATAAACATCAGTAGCTTACGGGACCCAAGGTCAAGTCGGGTGGTGTGTTTGTTCTTTTGTTGCATTTCTTTAGTCAGTATTGATTGGTGACTTCATAATTGAATTGCCGCTGCGATTATTGCACGGAGAGTGGCAAGAAGTGGAAGATCTTTAATATCTCTTTTAAGGAGAAAGTTGAACTGTACGAAGGGAAAACTTGGTGAATTTTGAAGTTCAGTAGAAAAAGAAAGTGATCTCCTTTAGCCCTAAATTTTCACCTCGCAATTTTTACTTCAGAATATCCAATTAATTTTTGACGTGACTTAAAAAGTAGCCATGCAGAAATCTGTAGCAGTCCAACTACAGAATGAAAATCCACTCAAAACACAGTTCAATAGTTTCTTAACCCTTCATGGACGATTGTGTCTGGCGCCATCTTTTTTCATCCACCGTCATTCAAATCACTGTAACTTCTGAACTGTTGAAACTATTGACAAACACACATCTCCACAGTAAATGTTGGTCATCTGAAAGCTGAGATTCAGAGCTTTGTATTGTTGTATAACACATTAGGGTAGAGGCCTGTATTGGCTGAAGGGAAGGGGTGGAAGTGGACAAAACGGACAGCAGCAGAGTGCAGTCAGTGAGAGAGAAATGGAGGAGTTCTATTACTTTTAGTTGTGTTTTTGCAGAGAATTCTTGTGAATAATTGTATTTAATAATGACGGGGCTGTTTTGGAGTGTTCTACTCATGTGTTTTGCCATGTTTTTGTCAAATTTCACTATATTTGTCACAAAACCTTTAGTGTTTTTTTGAGAATCATTTTCTATGGGACACTATACAACATATCATGTTCTCAGTCAAGAAAATGTTCTATAAAACTCAGTTTTGTCCACATTTTTTTGAAACTGTGCTTGTGTTTATTGAGTTATTGATTAAAATCAGGGAGGGGGGGTTATTCATTAGAATAAGATATATGCAGAGCAGTGCAGGGCAGGAAGAGATGCAGTGTCTGTAAAGCCCTTTTCAGGCCGATGGAGAACAGTTCCAGTTCCTGCTCCGAATCTCAAACTGGCCGTGTTCACACTGAAAATCGGTGTGTTTGGGAACTAAAAATTTGGTTCCCGATGGGCAACAAGTAAAACTTATTTTTTTGTAAGTGAACCATGATGACATGACTGGTACCTTCATCATGTTGATCTGTGTTTGAGGTTATGTCTCTGGATTTGGCATCACACACATCTCCACAGCAGATGATGTTGTAAGGCTTGGTACAGATAAATAATGATCTGTATTAAGAGTACAAATGTTGAAAACTGCTGTAAAGAAGCAGATGATGACTGTTTTTGGCAGTGAAATGAGGGGCTCTGTCTACAATTAGACTCACAACGGATCAAAATGACTAGAAATAATAAACATAAGAAGCTGGAACACGGACACAGAATGACCAGGACTAGGGCTGTACTATTTTGGCCTAAAATAAAGTCCCGATTTTTTTTTTTTTTTTCCCTCTAAAAACTCGAGTTTTGATTTCAATTTTTGGGTCTACAGAAAAGAGAATTCATCAGAGGTACTCACAGATCCGTGGACCGGGGGAGGGGGAGGGTGCGCACTACCGGATGTTATGACTTGTACACACAGACTAGTCGCATGTGGTTCTGTGATGGGCCACAGAAGTTCTACCAATGTAAGTCAATGATAGGCATCAGTTATGTGTGCATGGACCGGATGAATGAGAGAATCATATGCGGCCGCAAGATGCGGATGAGGCGCGTCTGACACAGAACATCCGGGGCTCGCCCGGTTATGACCTGGAGCTCTAATGTGCGCTGGACGCACAATCCGAATATGCAGTTCCATGACGCCATCACAGATTTAAGGCCAGTGGTCATTACAAGGAATTTTGTGAAAGACCGCTGTGACAGTTAGGAGGAAGTGCCTTCAGTAACCTGGAGGGCAGAGGCGGACGCACAGAGACGCACTGCTCGGAGACACAAGAGAGAGACAAAATTGATTTGACGATTACCCTGTTTTAAAAATCTTCATAATTAAAAAATCAGATTTTGATTTACAGTTGATTAATTGTGCAGCCCTAACCTGGACATCTAAAATGTTTGAGCACATGCAAAATAGTTGAAACCTGTAATCTCAAAGTTTTAGTTATGTACATTTAGGTTTTTTTTTTCATAATAAATATGATAAAAATTTAATTGTTTTTTGTTTAGTATAACACACTGTTTAAGCATTTACTACATATAGTACTACTAATACTACTACTAATATAAAAATAATAATATAGTAATCAGTAGTAGTAGCAGTAGCAGTAGTAGTAAAAGTAGTAGTAATAGTTAAGTTTATTCTGAAAAAGATGTGAAAGAATTGGCAATATAGATATTTTCTGGTATTGGAATTGCAAAAACATCATAAAGACATGTATGCAGTCTGTTATAATGGTAGTCCTTATAGGGTTAAAGAGCTCAATTTGCCTGTTTGTTTTTTTTGTCTCTTTTTAAATTTTTACATACCATTGTAATGCACCAAGTGAGTGCAAAGACAGTTTGTATGAGCTGAAGTTCTCTTAGCTGTGATTAGTCGCCCATTCATTTAACTAGGTTTTTGTTTGTACTTGCAGTTGGGTGAGTGCGTTATTGACAACCTTGCCACAATACCCTTGCAGCCAGCTCTCCATCCCTTAGTTCCATTTCCTCATACTGGCATCTTTCACATTGGGCAGTGAACTCTATCCTGACCGCTTGTTTGGTTGATACTGTACAGACAGCCGGTCGATGGAAGGTCTTAGGGTTTGGCTTTCTGCAGTTTAACCCTCTGCTGCCAACCTCAGGCTGATGAGAATACCTGAAGATGGTTTTTTTTCTTGGGTTATGAGAGCTGCTTGTCCTTGACAGTGAAAGGACAATGCTGTGCTGGCTGGAGAAACTCGGCATGTAGCCATTATCGCAGCAAATATTGCTTATTTGGTGATGATATTGATGCTGTCCTTATTATCACTAATGCCGACATTTTCCACAGGCTTCTCATTGTGTTCCCTGTAACTGCAGCAGTCACCATCCTGCAGATATAGAGGCATCATGGATTTATGACATCCTGAATGCCATTATTTGATGTAAATTTCTGTCCATTAATTGATTCTTTGAGCTGTTTTAGTTTCCAACAGTGATGACAGCAGTTGTTTGTAACAGACTATGAATTTTCTCACTTATGATGTTGTACATACTAATCATAATACCAACAGAATATCTCTATAGACTTAGAAATGAGCCTCCATGTGTTACCTGAGTACCAATTCTGGCATTTTTAAAACATTTTATAATTATTATTTTTTTCACATTCTGAATTTGGCTCTTGCAGTTTTAAAACTATGTAATAACTTTAAAATCTTAAAATTGAGAAAACAATTTTTTGATATTGTTGGGGGCCTTATTTATAGAAAACACTCCCTTGCATTTGCAGGACCAACAATATTAACCCATAAAGACCCAAACATCCACCGACGACCAAAAGCACCTACTGATGTAAAATGTTTAAATACCTGTTTATCCATTAATCCTATCAATACATGTAAATAATTGGTGTAAAATACAGTTTGTCATCTCTTAATGATCATCAGATATGACCCATTTGGATGTTCAGAGTTACCGTGGAAACACTGTCATCTTCTACAACATTGAGTCATCAGTAAAACCCATGGAGTTGGATCAGTGACAGTGGATGGAGACACTGGGTTTATGTTCACAAATCTGAATGGTTATTCATGGGAGCTGAAAACATTTATTATTTTTCAGTTTTCTTTGTTTCTGATATAATAAATTATTCTGAGCTTATATAAACTACATTATCAGTGAAATAAATGGAGGAAAATTGCAGATTTTCATTGAAAAAGCACAAAATACAGAGGATAATATTAGAGTAGATGATGATAAATCACTTAAAAAAGCTTAAATAGAGAGAAAAGGATCAACTATGATTTAGTCTGTGATGATCTTTGATGATTTTTTATCCATGACTGATTTAAAATTTCTCAGAATTTTTCATGCTTTGATTATTAATAATTTTCTCCTGTAACTAATCGTCCACTTTCTTCATATCTCACAGAGGAAGAAAAATCTCCTTTTAAACTTGAAGGAAATATTGACATTTATGTCAAATTAGGATGAACAGGACATCTTACAGCTATAGACATGATGTGTCCCAATGTTTATGTCAATATAGTTTATAAACATCAATATTTCATAGTCAAGGATAAAAAAAACATCAAGAAAACAAAATCAATGTTGAGAGAAGTTAAGGTAAAACTATTTCTGGTGCATTTTGGAAATTTAAAAGATAACAATTTAAACCAAACTAGCCAATGCAATTATATGTATTCCAATATAAAGCTATATTATTACATTTGTTATCATTGTTTTGTATCCCAAACCCCTGTTAGAAAAGAAACACCTGAATTCAACTTGTACATATGATGTAGATCACAGCTTGTACCTGCTAATTACATGGCATTAAATATGTATGTGTATTTATAAAACAGTATACACGCTAAGGTCTAATTTATGCTCCTTGCAGCTGAAATGTTCTGTACCTCACCATTTAAAAAAATAAAATAAAAAAAATTCTATCTGCATGCATTCTCCTCATTAATTGTGTGTGTGTGTGTTTTTTGTTTTGTTTTTTTTTTTTCTATATCCAGCAGGCACCAGACAGGACTGGTCAAAGCGATGCTGTGTACGAGGTGGTCAGTCTTTTGAGGGAAGCAGAAAGGAACAACGAAGGGAGAGGACGACTGGCCTCACCACCTGAGGAAGAAGAGGCTGATGAAGGTTTGTGAATGTCTCGTTATTCTGTCTGTCTTCACGTGACTGGTTTCTGCTCTTTTTACCATCAAGGTTATGTTCAGACTATGCAAAAGAGTCCCAAATCTGCATAAATATGACTCAGATCTGGTAGTTTTATTCATGATTAGGTGCATTTCCTGAAATGTACATGAGATGAGATGAGACTTTATTGATCCCACCCTGGGGAAATTTCACAGTTGGCAGCAGTAAGTTGCAAAAAGTTACAAAAATAAAGTGCAGAGAAGACAGGTTGAAAATGTATAGATTTGATCTTTTGCAATATGACCAGTTTTAACAATCAAACCAGATTTCATGCAGCTTTTATGTCGCTCTAGATGAAGATCCATCTCAACTGTGCACTGGAGGGAGTCACTCACACACCATAAAGTTGAAAGAATTCACCCTTAAACATGAACAGTGTTAATACTGCAGTACTTGATTTATTTTTTTTCATCATTGAGCCAAACTCCCATAATTTCCATCCATCCATCCATCCATCCATCCATCCATCCATCCATCCATCCATCCATCCATCCATCCATCCATCCATC